>PVIW01003274.1:109639-175764 GCA_004026585.1 Noctilio leporinus | reverse complement strand
GGATTCTTTGGGTATAGTCCAAGTAGTGGAATTGCAGGATCAAAAGGCAGTTCCATTTTTAGTTTTTTAAGGAAACCCCATACTGTTTTCCACAGTGGCTGCACCAGCCTGCATTCCCACCAACAGTGTATGAGGGTTCCCTTTGCCCCGCATCCTCGCCAACACTTGTTGTTTGTTGATTTGCTGATGATTGCCATTCGCCAGCCGAAAAAAGTTTTATTTTTATGAAGTTCAATTTACTCCTTTTTATTTTTTTATTTTTACGAAAAAATGGAATCATACAATGTATACTATTCACTTAGAATATATATTTTAAAGATTTTATTATTTTTAGAGAGAGGGGAAGGGAGGGAGGCAGAAAGGGAGAGAAACATCCGTGTATGGTTGCCTTTCACCTGCTGCCAGCTGTGGACCTAGCTGGAGACCTGGCTTGCAACCTGGTTATGTTGTCCTGGCTGGGAGTTGAACCAGCAGCCTTTGGGTTCACAGGCCGGTGCCTTATCCACTTTGCCACCAGCCAGAGCCTAGAATACTTTTTTTTTATCTCATCAGGTTATTCCTTTTCATTGCAGTACAGTGTTCCATAGTAGTATGGAATTCCGTTGTAGTATTTGCATTGTATGGATATAACATAATTTGTTTATCCATTCACCTGTTGATGGGTATTTTGGGTATTTTTCATTTTTTCTTTTCTTTCTTTCTTTCTTTTTTTTTTTTTTTTTTGAACAGAGGATTTTAGTTCACTTGGGTCAACACCAAGGAGCATGATTAATTGCTGAATTGTATGTTAAGCATATGTTTAACTTAAAATGGGCAAGCCATTTTCCATAGTGGTTATACTACTTTACATTTCCAAAACAGTTGCTCTGCATCATCACCAGTACTAGGTATTGTTTGTTTTATTTTAGCCATTCTATTAGGTGCATGGTAGTGATAAGTGGCTTCTCAATCATCTTGGCTAATTTATTGATGGTGGGTTATTTCCAATTTCAGGCTTTCACAAGTAAAGATGCTAGGAGCATTTGTGTACAAGCCTTTGCATGGACATATGCTTTCATTTTTCTTGACTAAATACCTAGGGGTGAAATAGCCAGGTCAGATGAGAGTTACATGCTTAACAGTTTCCTGAACTGTTTTAACATCCTGACCACAGTATATCCTTTCCAGTTGCTCCACATCCTTGTCAACATTTTATATTGTCAGTCTTTCATCTTAGCCATTCTAGCTGGTGTGTAGTTCCTTTGTTTTGTTAAAATAGTTTCATTATGTACACATATGCATCTAAACAATATATTTGTTGTAGCTGTTTTCGAACCTCAGAGAAAGTGAAGGCTCTAACTTGAGCCATCTTGTCTTTCTTCTGAGGGGACAGACTCCTACCACATATGGTCATGTTAACACCAGCACAGGGCTAAGCACACAGGAGGCATCAATCCAAGCTGAAAAAGCAAATAGACTGACATTACCAGCTGTCTCAGAGCTCTGCCGTGTGCCTTGTCACAGGCCCAGACCTTACCTGCCAACCTGAGGACAGAGGCCTGCTAGTTATCACCCATTGGAAACCCTTCAATGAACTATCTCCCAACTCTGCCCACAGTCTTCCTTCTATTCCCTTATTTGGTTTACAGGGTTAGCATCCTGCCAGTGCTCAGGCTCAAATCAGGAAAGCTTCCTGAATCCTTCACCTTTCTCACCCCTAAACCTTTTGTGGATCCAAATCCTCTTCATGCAATTCTGCCTGACATTTACAGCATGTTATCTTATTTCAGGTCCTCTTCTGAGTCTAGATCCAGACTTGTATGAGACCCAAGGCATTTGGAGAAGCGCATTCAGAAATTACAGCAACCATCAGTCCCTCACTCTGCAAGTCTTCCCACCACCTCTCCACTTGGTCTCGAGGTCCTCACCCAGCTCAGGCAGCAGGGCCACTCTTGGGCTGAGGCACCCACCCGGTGTGAACCCAGGCTCTCCTCTGCAGTGTTTCTTCCTTGCTGCAGCCCCAGCAAATGCAGGTGGTCCTGCCTTGGCCTAACACACTTCCATGACTCCTTGTTCTTCCCTGGATGGAGTCTACATTTCTTTGTTTGATGCCTGTACTCTTATCTGATTTTCTCCTTGTTTTCTTTACCCTGAGCTGATACTCGACGTGTAGATTCCCCTCTAGTCAAGCCAGGCTTCTATTTCCCAACTTTATGCTGCATTTCCACACCTTCCCTGTTTTTTGCCCAAGATGTCCCTCTACACAGAAAGCCCTTCCTCCCAAGGCCTTGTCCTGCAGCTCTTGAAGAAATGGCCCACCCTTCTTGGCCTAGCACACACCTCCTCCACAGGCCGAATCTGTCCTCCTTCCTCGCACACTCCGTCATAGACCTGATCCCAGCCTGACCTGTATTAGAGTCATTAAAGGCTCACGTGTTCCCCGCTGTTAGGCTCGAGGTCCCCTGAGAATAGTCACAGCCCCCAGCACAGGATCTATTATACAGCAGATGCAGGGCCAGGACATTGGCATTCAAATTCCAGTTCTGCCGCCTACCACCTATATGAACCTAACCTCTCTGTGCTTCTGTTTTTTCATCTGCAAAATGGGGGAAAATACCCATCCCATCTGGTCATCAAAGGGATGTGGTGAATTAACCCACATAAAGGATTTAGGAGGTGTAGGTGGAGCCCTGGCAAGTAGCCAATGCCTGGCAGATGTTAGCTAGAAGGGGTAGTGATTTGTTGAGTTGAAGAGACCCTGTTCTCATGCTAGAGAATCTTCATGAATGATGTAGATATTTTCTACTGGCCTTCAGGGGACTTTCTCAAAAGAGGGAAAATCCATGCCTCCTCAGCTTCCCTTGAGGAAGGGAGAGCCACCCACCAGGGGCATTTTAACTCTTCTTTCTCAGCATCAAAGTAACCATGAACTTTTCCCTCCTATAGAAAGCCTCCTAGGATTGGATTTCTTCAAGGAACTTCTCCTTCCCTTGACCTTTCTCTGATGTGAAGGTCTTATGACCACAGCCATCCCCTCTACCCTGCTCCATCTTCACCTTGCTCTCCTCTTTTTCTGCAAAGGATGCGGACACCTTCAGAGCACTTTCAGATCAGCTTGAGGTTTTTCACATGTTGTAACTAGAGCTAAGAGGGGCCCTAGAGGGAGAGAGAGAGCATCTTGTCCAAACTTCCCTGCCTCCCCTGTTCTACATATGGATTGAGTAAATCCAGGATGCCCTGTTAAATTTGAAATTTAGATAATGTTATGAATAATCTTTTAGTATAAGTTTGCCCCAAATATTTCATGAGGTTTAATTATACATAAAATTTTGATTGTTTTCCAAAATTCAATTTAACTGAGCATTCTGGATTTTTATTTACTAAACCTGGCAACACTATGTATGGGGAAACTAAGGCCATGGGAGATAGAGTAAGTACCTTGCACATTTGCAGAGCCATTTAGTGGCAGGACCACAGCTATAACTCAGGGCCCTGCACACACAGAGATATACACACAAAAACACACGCATGCACACACATGCACACGTGCCTCTGATTTCATTCTCTGGCTCCTGGTTCTGACTGTAAGCAGAAAGACCAATGAAAGGACACTCATGGAGAGGTAAAAGTGAGCAAGGAAAGGCCAGGCTGATCCACCAGAAACACTCACCAAGTATAATTGGTTTGGAAGCAGTAGGGAGTGTCCTCATTTGCTCTCCCTCTCAAGATGCCCACCTACCCCAGGGCAGCTGAATTTAGGGCATTAACAGGATGCTAAATATCTCAGGGCCTCTTCTGGGCCCAGCTCCACCCTCCACATCACCACCACTCCATATCACAGCCCACTATACTCCACTTCCTGCCATCAGCCGGGGACTCCATGTGTCCTGTCATCCTTAGCAAGGACCCCTCAAACTCTGATGCCCACCTTCTTCAGCAGCAGAAAGAAAGAAGGAAGTTCATGTGACCAGGAAGAAGTTGTTCATTACCTGGAACATCAACCAACAAGCTGTTCTTCCTTTTATTTATCCCAGAATGCTCACTCCTAGTCCAGCTCTGCCTGGGCCCTACTCCTTCCACCCCACAGAACCCCTTGGAGCTGGCAGGTGAACCAGTCCCCTGAATCCCCCCATCCTAGGTGAAGCCCATTGAGCAGGGTCTCCAAGGACTTGCACATGTCCTTGGACTCAGAATCAGATGCTTGGCCACTGATGTCTGGCCCATCTTTTCTTTGGGCTGCTACCTGATGGATGTATAAGGTACTGGTAGACTGAACATAAGAGTCAGGAGGAATGTGAGGACCCAGAACCAAGATCACATGAGAGAAGGTCAGTAGGTTCTTGGATGCAGGAGAGGGTAAGGGTGAGGGTGAGGGTGAGGGTGAGGGAGGGAAGGTCATGAAAGGGATGGGGTTCAGGGAGAAAAACAGGTTCAAGGATGAGAGTCCAGGTTGGGGTATTCAGAGAGAGAAAGAAACTTAGGAGGAAAGAGGGACTCAGGGGAGAGAAAGGAAGTCAGAAAGAAGGGTTCCAGGAGGGAATGGGAGCTCAGGGAGGGTAGAGACTGCGTGCTGTGTGTGTGTGTGTGTGTGTGTGTGTGTGTGTGTGTGTGAGAGAGAGAGAGAGAGAGAGAGAGAGAGAGAGAGAGAGAGAGAGACTCAGTCAAGGGTAAGGGGTTTAAGAAGGAGGAAGCTGCTCAGGGAATGTGAAATCAGGAAGAGAGAGAGGGCTTAGAGGCAGGAGGGGGCTCAGAAGGGATCATGGGATGGAACTGGTGTCCAGAGAATAAATGGAGTTCAATGAGTTGGCTAGGAGCTCAAGACAGAGGGAACTTGGAGACTAGAATGAGGTTTGAAGAGGAGCTGGGGCTCAGGAGGTAACTGAGGTTGTCACCAGCTCTGTCTATGCCCACCTGGGCCTGGCCCCATACCTGTGGCTCTTCCTTTCTCAAACCTAGAAAGGAAATGTGGGAGCCCAGCACCAAGTTCTAGTGAGAGGAGGGGGTTACAGGTGAATAGCCACAAGCAGGTCTCAGGCAGGGATTAACAGGCAGCCAGCACGGTGAGCAGCTCCTACCCACATGCTAAGGAGAGAAGGAGGCACCAGATCAAAGGGCAAAGGACACTCTGAATGGGCATCAGGTGGGCAGGATAGGCAGTGTCCAAGTCCACACCTGCTGTTAAATGCAGGGCTGCACTGCAGGACAGCCCACAGAGCCCTCTGCCACAAGTGCAGAAAAGACACCAGAGAGCAGCTTTGTCCCCTAGGAACCCAGGGGACTCCATGGCCCTGGCTGGGATCCACCCCATTGACAAATTGCTCGGAATCCAGGTGAGAGGAGTGGAGGGGATCAGGTCGATGTAGATGCCTATCCCGAGGGGAGTCAGAGCTTCCCCTTCGCTGTGTGTCAATCCTTCTACCTGACAAATAGAGAGGGGCACTTCTAAGGCTCTGCTGGGGGGAAGGGGTTAATACTCCTTTGGACCCACCCCCTTATTCAGGCTCAGCTGCCAGGAGAAACAGAGGCAAGCTCCACCCTAGAGAGGATTTAGGATCAAGAATCTAGGAGTTCATCCTTCCAGGAGCAGAAGGTGTGGTACACACAAATTCCTGCTTGCTTCCGGGTCCCACTGGCCAGGCTGGGGTTAAATCATGATCTAAGGGGCTCTCCATGGAGCTCAGTGTGGGCCCAGGGAAGCAGAAGGGCAGGCCCTGCAGGTGTAGAAGAAAAGAGCCAGTAGAGAAGCTGGTTCTAGATGGGCCCTCAGATCAGGGGAAAGGACCCAGAGCTCCCATTGCTGGGCATGGAGAGGGCAGCTGTCACAGTGGGGCAGGGAAGCCAAGTAAGTACACGTAGATTCACAGCCACCAGGCTTCCAGCCAACAGGTAAGGGCTAGAAAAATGATGAAGAGCATTCCTACTATCTGGCCAGGGACAGCCAAGGCTTTCTTCTGGCTCCCAGGCACCCTGCCTCCACTTGTGTCCCCTGAGGCCACCCTGGTGGGCGGGGAGGCCTTGGTAAGACCTGGGCTGAGTCAGCAGCTTTGGGTTCTTATCTGTGTGTGACTGCGTGACTTTGGACACTTTACTTCCTTTCTCTGGGCCTGACTCTCCTTGTGTGACATGGGGAGACTTAATCCTGGGCCAGCAGTGTGGAGATAGAAACAGAATAAAATGTGACACCAGGATGCTTTGGAGGACAGGGGTGCCCACACTGAGCAAGGTCCCTCTGGTTCTTTTTTTTTTTCCCCTCCTCTGGTTCTTTACAAGGGGGATGATGTCACAAGGCCAGCTTAGGTGGTAGGTGGGGCTGAGGTCTAGCCCAGGCTTTCATCTTGTCCAAGTTCTCTTATTCTTGGCATCTGGCCTGCCCTGTCTTTTGCCCAGGCCCCAGCTCCAAGGCAAGGCTCAGAACAGGACCCTGGGAAACCCAGGCCTGGGGAGCTGAGCAGTGGGCACAGGCGCACCCAGGGAGACCCAACTTCTCAGCCCAAGGCAGCTTCTGGGGAAGAGGGGCGATTCCAACTAAAGAGCTCAGAGCTGTGGCAACCAGGAGATCCCCTCCCCTGAAAGGAGGAGCCTTCTCACTTGTACCCCCACCCCACCACACACACCCTAAGGACACAATCTACCCCAGGCCAGGGCTTAATTTGGAATTGTGCTTAAGACTCAGGCTGGGATCAAGACTCAATCTGGACCCAGGTGAGAGGGTTGCTGAGATCTGGGGCCAGATGTCCACTTGGGGCCTTGGAATGCTGTGAATGAAATCATCTGGCCTATTTGTGAGCAGTACTGGGAAGGTGGCATTGTAAACTGAGGTGAGAGGCATGATGAGCATTGATGGACTGCAGGGTAAAATGGCAGCGGGAAGGGACATGCTTTTGAGGTTCCCATGGACCACACCTGCCCAGACACTCACACTGCCTTCAGGCAGGCACCCTCCCTGGGTCCTCGCTCTGAGGCTGCCCCCGACCCTGCTGTTGGGCCAGTGGTGGGCAGTGGCGAGTTCAGACCTGTGCTGGAGCTGTTGGGCTGGGAAAGACCCTCTTTAGCCCAATTCTCGCACCCTGGTCAAGGCCAAAGTAAGGGTTTTGGCTTAAATCTTAAGTAGATGAGGAAGAGAGGGGATTTCCTTAGACTCAGGGTAGGTGAGAAGGGGAGGAAAAACTGAAATTTGCTGTGCACCTACTGTGTGCCAGACACTGTGCAGGGCTTTTCTGTCACTGTTTCCTTCTTCCTAATAAACTGAGAGGGGAAGGGTAGTCTCTCTACTTTACAGAAGAGGAAACAGGCCCAGAGAGGTCAGGGCACTGGCTCAGAGTCACATAGCCTGGAAATGGCAGGGCTAGAATTCAAACCCAGGCAGCCAGCTTCCAAAGCTCTGGTTTCTGTTCCCACTCCTGCCTCTGACTCACCCCCAGGGGACCCAGTCTTTTCTGGACCTCACTGTGCTCATCTGTAACCTGGCCTAAGCAAGCTTCATGGACTATCAGGCAGCATCTGTGGGCGAGTATTTCTGCATTTGGGGATTATCACATTCCTGGGTGCTTATGGTTGTCAACATGACCTGTACCCACCTCCACCAACTGCCTTTCCTACTCCTGAACTTCAGGGGAAAAGCAGCTCACGTTGGCTTTCCTCTTTGAGGTGGAACAAGATGGTCTCAGGTAGGGGGCTGCCAATATGGCAGGAAGGGACAGAACACTCCTGGGACAAGGCTTAGCACTGATAAATAAATGATGCATCCCCCTGACTGGTCCTGTCATACAAGACAGCTTGCCAAGTGGGTGGGCAGGCAGGTGACAGTCAGCTCTGCCCTACCCAGAATCCCTACCCTAGCCACTGGGTAGTTTTGAGAGTCATATCAGCTCTTGTCTGATACTAGCTCCATTAGCTGTGTGACTCTAGGCGAGAGATATGCCTCTCTGGGACACTTTTCCATGGCAGTGTACCAGCCTGATGTTCTATTGGGACTGGTGTCACACAACAGGAGCAGTGTTGGGCACCACAGTCTATACCCTGTCCCTCATGCCTCTGTGCAGGGATCCCTAGACAGCAGGCCTTGTCTGATCCTAGGGGAGCCAGGGAGCCCCCTGCTTTGACCACCATTCCACCTTCTTCAAGATACCCCTCACTTCTACTTTCCTGGGACTGACACTGAATAACCAGGCACAGATCCCACCCTGGCACAGTGAAGTGGCTGGGAATGCCATTCAGGCACAAAAAGGAGGCTATGCTGCTAGGCACACATACTCAGCAGCCCTCCATTTCCTCATCTGTAGAAAAGGTAGATAACACAGTAGGACCTGCTCTACCTCTCTTGGCTCTCTCTCTCATGAGACTTCAAAGGCGCAGGAGGGCCCAGAGCTAGAAGGCAGCAAACCTACCTTGGTCATGGATGTGACATACTGGGTGATCTGAGGCAAGCTCCTGGTCCAAACTTAACCCCAGCATCTCCTCTGAGTAACAGGCAGCCCAATGTCCTTGCTGACTTTCAGTGCTCACTCAGGTCCCAATAAGCCAAATTCCTAGGTAATGGATATGAATCCTGACCCTAACTATGTGACCCTAATCCTCATGTCCTCTCCTGGAGAGCAGAGGGAGCTGGTCTTGCTAGTCCTTGGTTGATTCAGCACTTACTCACAAAGTGCCTATTCTGTGCCAGCCATTCCCTCTGCCCTTGTAACTGCCCTTTAGCTCAGTCTTGGGTGGGTTCACCTGACATGTGACATCTGGGGCAGGTAGGTCAATCTTCATTCAGTTCCTCTGAGCAGCCCAACACAAGGATACACTTTGACTACCATCAGACACCACTAGGTTTAAATCCAGGCTATGCTATTCGTAAACTGTATGACTCGGGATAACTGTCCTACTGTGTGGGAGAAACAAACATACAACTCTCATCTGAGCCAGGTATGCTCGGTAAAGTGGGAACCATCAGCCCTATGTGACAAGTTGTTTAGTGGATTGATTAGACATGACAAATAATATACAGGGCCTGGCAGACCACTAGGATGCCTGGTTGTGAGACAATAGGAAATATGTGTATTTGGTCTTTATCCCTGGTTCCTAGTGCACATTCCAGGAACCAGGGATAAAGACCAAGTATTTCTCCAAAGTAATAAAGGTATCTTTTGCACGCTAATGAGATGACTGGTGCCTGGGGCTCCTAATAGTTTAAAGATGGGAGCTGGTCAACAGGAAGAACAGGTATGTTTAGAGGGTTGGAACTATCAGCCCACATCCCACCTCCTGGAAAGAGCAAGGGGCTGGAGACTGAGTTCAACCAACAATAGCCAATGATTTAATCAACCATGCCTATGTAGTGAAAGGTCCATAAAAACTTCTAAATGCCTGTCTGCGAACCCAAAGGTCACTGGTTCAATTCCCCAGTCAGGGTACATAACCAGGTTACAAGCCAGATCTACAGCCAGGTCCCCAGCTGGAGGCAGGTAAAAGGCAACCATACATTGATGTTTCTCTCCCTTTCTTCCTCCCCTCTTCCCCTCGCTCTTAAAAAAGTGAATAAACTCTTTAAAAAATACAAAATAAATGTTTTGATCTAAAAATAAATAAATAAAAATAAAATAAAATTTTTTCTACCTCCAAATTTCAAAAAAAAATTTCTAAGTGAAGGCATTCAGACAGCTTCTGGGTTGGTGAGCACATTGGGGTGCTGAGAGGGTGATGCACCTACAGAGGACATGGAAGCCCTTTGCACCTCCGAATCTTCATACCTTGCTTGCCCTCTGCATTGTTTCCACTTGGCTTTTCTGAGTTGTGTCCTTTTATGACAAACCGGTAAATGTAAGTAAAGTGCTTTCCTGAGTTTCTGAACCTTTCTAGAAAATTGTCAAACCTGAGGAAGAAGTTGTGGGACCCCCTTATTTATAGAGCTTGTTGGTCAGAAGGTGACAGCCTAGACTTGTCTGAAGTGGGGGCAGTCTGATGAAACTGAGCCATTCACTTGCACGATCTGACACTAACTCCAGGTAGATCATGTCAGAACTGAATAGTTGGAGGACAGCCACATGGTGTTGGAGAATTGGAGAATGGTTTGGAAAATATATCATGGATTTGGTGTCAGAAGTGTTGTGAGCAAAAACTGTCCACAGGTAAATGGTGGCCATGGACGTGTTTGCAGACTGACAGACTCTTGGCATAAAAGCTCTTCTTGGTAAGACAGTGTCTCCAGATTGACCCCCGTCCCCTGCACTGATACTGATAGTTCATTCTCCTCCCTTGGCTGTTCACACATACCATGCTACAGGGAAAGCAGCTGAGGCCCAGAGAGGGTGAATGGCTTGCCTAACTCATGGGACCCTAATGAACAAGCCTCCTGGTTGCTTCCTATATGTGTCCTGACTGGGGACCAAACCCTCAAAGTTGGAGTATTGGGATAATGCGTTAACCAATGGAGCTACCCAGCCAAGGCTTCTTTACTTTTTTGGAGGTTTTTTCCTAGTTTCAAAAATAACATACAAGTATTATGCAACTTTAAAATTTATAGAGTCCTGGCTGGCATGGCTCAGTGGATTGAGTGCTAGCCTGAGAATCAAAGTGTTGCTAGTTTGATTCCCAGTCAGGGCACATGCTTAAGCTGTAAGCCAGGTCCCTAGCTGGGGGCGTTGAAAGGAAGCCAGGCGATGTATCTCTTGTGCACAATGATGTTTCTCTCTCTCTCTTTCTCCCCCATCCCCCATTCTCTAAAAAATAATAAATAGCCCTGGTTGGTGTGACTCAGTGGATTCAACACCAACCTGCAAGCCAAAAGATCTCTGATTCAATTTCCAGTCAGGGCACATGCCTGGGTTTTGGGCCAGGTCCCCAGTTGGGGGCATGCAAGAGGCAACTGCACATTGATGTTCCCCTCCCTCTCTTTCTCCCTCCCTTCCCCTCTCTCTCTGAAAATAATAATAATAATAATAATAATAATAATAATAATAATAAATAAAATCTCTTAAAATAAAATTTATAGAAATTTGCTAAGTGAATGTTTCTGATACTCGCCTGTTAAAAGATCACCAATACCCTGGCTGGTAGCACAGTGGATAAGGCGCCGGCCTGCAAACCCAAAGGTCGCAGGTTCGCTTCCCCAGCCAGGGCACATAAACAGGTTGCAAACCAGGTCTCCAGTCTGTGGCTGGAGGCAGGTGAAAAGCAACCATACATTGATGTCTCTCTCCCTCTCTACCTCTCTCCCTTCCCCTCTTTCTAAAAATAATGAAATAAAATCTTAAAAAAAAAAAAAAAAAGACCACCAATATCATAGTTTGGTACCTTTGCTTTTCATATGTGAATGTGTATTATTATTAGTCTCACTATTATCAGTTTTTACTGAAATGGGATCACATTTCTCATATTGTGAGTTCTATTTTTATTTTTTAATTTTTAAAAACTTTATTACTTTTTTTAAAGAGAGGGTAAGGGAGAGAGGCAGGGAGGGAGAAAGACATCAATGTATGGTTGCCTTTCACCTGCCTCCAGCTAGGAACCTGGCTGGAGACCTGACTTGCAACCTCATTATGTGCCCTGGCTGGGGAATCAAACCAGCGACCTTTGGGTTTGCAGGCTGGCGCCTTATCCACTGTGCCACTGTGAGTTTTATTTTATTTAATTTAGTTTTATTGTTGCTTTATTACATTCATTCCCCTTTTTCCTTCCCTCTGTTCCCTTCCCCACCCACCCACTCTCCACAAAGTCAATCCCACTTGTTGTCCATGTCCATGGTTCTTCCATACTAGTTCCTTGACTAAACTGCTCCCCTTCTTTGCCTCCTCCTCTCCCCTCCCACCACCCCCCTACCCTCTGCCCACTGGAGATCTATTCATTATATTCATGTACCTGGTTCTGTTTGGCCTATTTGTTTGTTTTGTTCATCATTGTCCTGAAATGGGTGAGATCATATGGTATTTATCTTTCACTGACTGGCTTATTTCACTAAGCATAATACTTTCCAGTTCCATCCATGTTACTGCAAAGATTAGGAGTTCCTTCTTTCTTTCTACTGTGTAGTATTCCATTGTGTAAAATTCACAAATCAATAAATGTAATACACCACATCAACAAAATGAAAGACAAAAACCATAGGATCAGATTAATAGATGCTGAAAAAGCATTTGATAAAGTACAGCAACCATTCATGATAAAAAACACTCAGCAAAATGGGAAGAGAGGGAGCATACCTCAACATGATAAAGGCCATATATGAGAAACCTGAAGCCAACATCATACTCAATGGGCAAAAACTAAAAGCTTTCCACCTGAGATCAGGAACAAGACAAGACTGTCTACTTTCTCCACTTCTGTTCAACATCGTTTTGGAAGTTCTAGCCATAGCTATCAGTGAGTTCTATTTTAAAGAACATTGCATCTTAGCTACCTTTGTCTATTTCTATACCTGTTGGGGTCCCCCTGAGAAGGTATCAGGGCATGGAGCCCCACGCAGGCCAGGCCAAGCCTTTAAGACATGACAAAGCTGGGTGCATACAGACCCCAGTGCTCCAAGGGGGCCCCAAGTATGAATCTGGCCTTGGGAATATTCCATATATCCTTTGAAGTCTGGCCTTTGACCTAAACTTCCTTGATTTGTGTACTGTGCCCAAAGTAGATGTTAAACCTTAACCACAGGTAATCTCACCCTCCCTAAAATTCTACAGGCCACCTGGAGTTCTTGAAGTCACCTTGTCTAACAGACCGTAGCCTTAAGCAGATAGTCACGTTCCTTCAATTGTTATCTAAACTTAACAACTCCCTTTCTTTTGAATACTCGTCTCTGGTAATGATTTGTGGTGTGTACCTGCATCCCCAACCTTGTGTAATAATAAAAACCTGTGGGGGCGGGCCCTCAAGGCTTTTGTCAATCAGACACCGGTCAACCTTCTCCCTGCTAGGATGAGCTGCCTGGGAAGGTTCATTTCATCCACAGCACCAGGGGATCTCTGCGGGTCGGGGGTCCACCACATATACCTATAAGGTAATGATAACAAGCACTTACTAAGCACTTTGCAGGTATTAATTCACTTAACCCTCATAAAAACTATAAGAGGTAGATACTATTATTACCCCCATTTTACAAATGAAGTTGTTAACAGCTTTATAGTATTCCACGGTAGGGATTTATCAAAATTTATTCAAGCATTCTCCTGTTTCTCAATATTATAAATAGTACCATAAGAAACATCCATGCACATCATATGAAAATATTTATATAGGACAAATTTCTGCAATTGAACCTGAATCAAAGAGTCCCAACATTTTTAGAGTAATAGGTTTTGCCAAATGGCCCTCTGAAAATATAATCCCATGTTCCTTGTCTACCATCAGAGTAAAGGAAAGGCCTGTTTCCTGGCCCATGTCATTGCTGCCTCTTCCTGGCCAGGGAGGGGGTTTTAAGGCTGCCCACTTGAAGTGTACCCTTTTCTAGCATACTCCCAGGCTGCAGGTTAGCCCTCTCTCCACTAAACTTCCACAGTTCTGGGCACTATTTCTACCTGTCTCTGAGTCACAGTGGCTCAGTCTCCTATGCAAAGTTGCTTAGAGGCAGGAGTCATGTTACAAGCATCTGAACATCCTTCCATACTCCACCTCAGGCTTAACTGAGGACTTGATTCCAGCAGAGAGTTAATACATGTGCTGGATGGGCAGATGAGTGGGTATTTGTATGGGATAGAAGATTAGGTAGATGTATAGATGGAATGATAGAGGAACAGATAGACAGATTGGTAGGAAATGGATGAATGAATGAATGAATGAATGGAAGGAAGAAAAGATGGATAGATAGGTTAACAGATTAAGAATAAATAGACTGGTAGATGAATGGACAAATAGGTGGACAGACTGACTATTAGAGGATGAATGGATGGATAGGTAAATGACTAGATGGACAGATAGATATAAGAGATGAATGGATGGTTGGACAGATGGCTGGATACTCACGCGAGCTTCACTCTGTTGTGCTTTCTCCTGTCTCTCCTGCCCTTTCCCTCCTCCACCCTCATGATCTCTGAGCACAAAGATACTGATTCTCAATTAGAATCAAAGATAGTCTACATAGAACATTTTTTATTTGGTATTTTTATAACTTAAAAATGTATAAACAATATGCTACTTGTCGTGTCACTAAACATAAGTATAGAAGCAGAAAGTCCATAAACTTGAAATGTACATCTTGAAAAGGAAAGTGGGTTTTTTTCATTTCTAGTATGTTAAGATATATATATTGTTTTTAAGATTTTATTTATTTTTAGAGAGAAGGGAAGGAAGAGAGAAAAAGGGAGAGAAACATCAATGTGTGGTTGCCACTTGCATACCCCCAACTGGGGACCTGGCCTGCAACCCAGCATGTGCCCTGACTGGGAATGGAGCTGGCAACCCTTTGATATATATTTAAGACCTATATTTTTGATTGAACAATTAGATGGATGCTCCTGATATGAAAACTAATCCAATCCACCTTCCTCACTTTAACGTGATCATATTTATCCGTGTTTCCTTCATGTTATTCATCCATTTCACCAGTGCGGAAACTGAGACCCACACTGGGAAAATGGCTTCCCAACTTGCCACCCGTTAGAGACAACTAAGACTCCTTTCTCACTCTCATCCAGGTCTCCCTCTCCTACTTTCCCATCTCACTCAACAATCCTCTCCTCCCCAGCCAAGGTAGGCTTTAGTGAGGCCTCCTGATTATATATGTGTATGTATGTACAAACTCAATTTCCCTTTTATTTAAAAAACATTTTATTTACTTCTTAGAGAGAGGGGAAGGGAGGGAGAAAGAGAGGGAGACAAACATCCATGTGAGAGAGAGAGAGACACCTCTTACACTCAGCGACACTTCAGTTCGCAGGCTGGCACCAATTCACACCAGCCAGGGCTCAGTTTCTCTTTTAAAGATGTTTGTCTAACATACATATAAAAAGTGAACACATTATAAGTATTCACAGTGAACACACTCATGTAACCTGAACCCAGATAAAGAAAACAAAGTGTTAACAGCATCCCAGACAACCCCTTCTTAATCGGTTCTAGTCACCCAGGCTGAACACAACCCTGACTCCTAACACCATAGATTAGCCTGTTTTGGAGCGTTACATAAATGCAGTTGTACAGCACATGCACTTCCACATCAGGCTTCTTTTGCTTAACATCGTCAGTGAGATTCATTCATATGGTTGCATTTGGTTGAAGAGTGTTCACTCTCGCTGCTGTGTTAATATTCTGTAGTGTGACTGTACTGCCATGTATTTATCCACTTGCCTGTTAACAGACGTTTGGGTTGTTTCCAATATTGAGCTAATAAGAATAATGCTGTTCTGAATAGCCTTGTATATGTCTTTTGGTGCACATATTACACATTTCTGTGGAATTGCTGGGTCACAAGGTGTGTGGACAGTTAGCCCTAGTAGATAGTAACAAGTAGTTTTCCACAATGATTATGCCAAGTTACACTGGCAGTGGCAGTGGATGAGGTGCTGCTCACTCCACATCCCCACAAATTTTTTTTTTTAATTTTATTTATTTATTTTTAGAGAGAGGAGAAGAGAGGGAAAAAGAGAGGGAGAGAAATATCAATGTGTGGTTGCCTCTCGCATGCCCCCAACCAGGGGCCTGGCTGGCAGCCCTGCCGTGTGCCCCAACCAGGAACGAAACCAGCGACCCTTTGGTTTGTAGGCCGGCACTCAATCTACTGAGTCAGATCAGCCAGGGCTGAGCACTATTTTTTTTAATTTTAGAAGGTAGGTGCTGTGGGGAAGGTTGTCATTAGGTTGTCCATGTTTAAATTTCAGTTCTCTTCTTACTCTCAGGCTTTCAGCAAAGCCAATTGCCTTGTCTACAAAATAGGTTGAACATCATGGGGCTTTTATGAAGATTCAATAAACCAGTTAGGCTAAGCTCCATCAACATTAGCTATTTACAGTTAATTCTCACAAGAACCCTCTGGATCACTTCACTTCTCAGACCCTTGGTTTCTCCTTCTATAAAATGGTGATAAAAATACTAATACCCACATATACATGTCGGGAGGAATACAAATGGAATTGTGTATTAATGTGCTTATTTTTTTACTGAGATATAATACACATATTATAAAATTAACCCCTTTTCAGTTACTCGTAGTATATTCACAAAATTGTACAACCATCACCATTAATTCCACATTTCAATCACCTTAAAAGAAGCCCTGGCCCTGGCTGGTGGCACAGTGGCTAAGGCACCGGCCTGCGAACCCAAAGGTTGCTAGTTCGATTCCCCAGCCAGGGCACATAACCAGGTTGCAAGCCAGGTCTCCAGCCAGGTCCATAGCTGGAGGCAGGTGAAAGGCAACCATACATTGATTTTTCTCTCTCTCTCTGCCTGTCTCCCTTCCCCGCTCTCTAAAAATAATAAATAAAATATTTTTAAAAAGAATAGTAAACTTTATAAAAAAAAGAAGAAGAAGAATAAACCCTGTACCTATTAGAAGTCATTCCCCATTTCTTCAAACCCAACTACTCCCAAATCCCCAGCAACTGCTAATCTACTTTCTATCTCCATGGATATTAAAAGTTTTGAATCTTTACTTTTCTATATTTTTTAACTTTTGAAAAAGTGAACTACCTTGCACCGTGACAGGCACCTAATAAGCACTTGATAAATGTTATCTGTGTGTGTGTATGTATGGATAGAGCAACTTAGTAGCTAGATATAGGAATAAACTCATGTGCATATTTGCACTTCAGGGGAAAAGGGTCTATAAAGAGAAATAGATGTAGTCTTTGCTTTTGGGGAATTCGCCCTCTAGTGGTAAAGAGAGTTATGTACACCACCCATTAGTGTTATACCTGAGCAAAGGTTGTGGAAACTGGGGGAAGAGGAGGTGGCACTTCTAGGACTGGTGAGCTTTCTCAACATGGAAGGGCAGTCTGGGGGACAAACCCTGAGAATTAAGACTGGAAGACAGGGAGGGTATGGTGTCAGGGGGGATCACCAGGACGAGCAGGTTTTCACACCCTGCTCAGGACCTTGTCCTTCACTTTCATGGCCATTAACAAGACTCATGTGCAGTAAGAAGCTATCAACACCAAGCAGTGGTGATAAAGGCCAAATGGGAAAGGGAGCAAGAAGGTGAGCTAGGCCAGCTCACACAAGCCTATGCTGTCATCTGGGCAAGAACACTCCAAAACAGCTGTGTCCACTGCCAGGTGTGCTAAGCCCCTCATGCCACCAGCTGGGTTGACTTCTCCAGTTGCATTGTGGCTAGAACCATTTTTAAGAGCAGAGGGCTTGCCCTCGTCAGCATGGCACAACCATGCTTCAAAACCAAAAGTTGTCAGTTGGATCCCTGGTCAGGGCACATGCCTGGATTGTGGGCCTGGTCCTGATTGGGGCACATATGACAGGCAACTGATCAACATCTCTCGAACCAATGTTTCTCTCCCTCTCTCTCTCCTTCCTTCCCTCCTCCTCTTTCTAAGAATAAAAGTCCTTTTAAAAAAGCCGGGGGCGGGGGGGCGGTTAAAACAGAACATAAGGCTGCAGCCTTATAGGTGAAGAAGCCTGGGCCTCATAGTCAGACTTGGTTCTGCCCTTTCACAGCTGAGGAGCAAGTGCATCACCTCTCTAAGCCTGTTTCTTCACTTGTAAAATGAAGACAATATTACTTCCTGCAATAGAGTTAGATATGATGGCTCAAAGTGTTGAACACAGTGCCTGGAATGAGGAATACATTCTTTTTTATTTTTTTATTTTTTAAAGATTTTTATTTCATTATTTTTAGAAGGAGGGGAAGGGAGAGAGGCAGAGAAAGAGAGAGACATCAATGTATGGTTGTGTTTCACCTGCCTCCAGCCACAGACCTGACTGGAGACCTGGTTTGCAACCTTGTTATGTGCCCTGGCTGGGGAATCGAACCTGCGACCTTTGGGTTCGCAGGCAGGCACCTTATCCACTGTGCTACCAGCCAGGGCTCTACATTCTTTTTTAAATGCCAAAAAATTGGTTGGGGAGGCTGGCTAAGACATATGGAACACACATTCAAGGACCCAGCATTTTGTTTTTGGAAAAAATTTTACATATATATATATATATAATACACACACATATAATATTTTAATTGACAATTTAGTCATGGGAGAAATCAGAATTCATGGACTTCATTGCATGTACATGTATTTTACAATTTAGAGTTTTGTTTTGAATTACACCAGTAGGGATTGTCTTTTCAGTGCTTAGGCCTCCAAAGGTGTTATCAGGCCATGAAGAGGATGGAACTTAGGTACTGTGACTGTCGAGAGACAACTATTGGCTGAGGAAGAGGAGGTCATATGGTGAGGGCGATAATCCACCCTACCAAGACTCAGCTCAGGGGAAAGTCTCTTGAACCAAAGGAGATTCAACTGGGAGATTTTATCCTGGAAACAGGAGGCCTGGAGGGGCATGGTGGGGGTGAACTGGGGATGCTGATAGCAGAGACTTAGAGCCAGAGGTGGTGAAAGTTGTGGGACCCTGAGAAATCACTGAACTCAACTTCCCATTTTATAGGTAGAGAGATAGAGCTGTGGTAAGATGGAGATTTAGCCAGGGTCATTCATTAAATTTCTGGCAGAGCAAGGATCCATTATGGTCTCTGCTTAAGCCAGGAACCCCAAAGCTAGGAGATTCCAAGAACCCTGCTTTCTACCCCTGTCCCCTCACAGTGGCCACCAGCTCCTCACAGCATCATGCCCTTCTCCAAGCATTCTCCAAGTTCCTGAACCCCCAGTGTGGGGGTTGAGACTCTGGGACACAGTCCTGCCTCAGGGCCCACTGGCCAGAGAAAAAGCCAGATAGGTAGATAAAGAGTGATGACCCTGTTGGTCTCTGTGCCAAGGATCCCAAAAGGGCCACTGAGGCATGGCTCTCTCTCCAGAGGAGGCAGGCCAAGGCAGGCACCTGAGGCCTCCCAGGATTTGACAAGGATGGGCAGGGAGAATGCACTTCCTGAAAGGAACAGCAGGGAATGAGTGGAGGTGGGCAGATGGGGCTCCTGGGAATGTGAGCTGACTGTTTTGTAGGGACAGAGGTTACCCACGCAAGGGAAATAGGAGGGTGAAGGGCCAGTTGGTGAGCAGCCTTGGGCAACAATTTCAGCCAAGCCAGGGGCCCCTGGGACACTGCTATTTGATTGTAGGAGCTGTGTGACTCTACCATGGGAGAAAGCACAGTGTGAGAACATTTTCCCAGCCTCCAACCCCTAGCTGGCCACCTTATATATGTGACATGTAGGCCACATTCTCATCAAAATCAAGGAGGGTTAGCATTTGCCTCCAGCTCTCCCCTGTCCCCACCAGGGATAGCCCTAGACAGGAAGTCTGGAAATCTTTTGGACCAGGCTTTGTTGCCCTCCCTCTGCAAATGCTTGGGCATTTTTCCACTTCTGTGGAATCCAGTGCCCCAGTGAAGTGGGGCAAGAATGCCCACCTCTGAGGATTGTTAAAATGCCAGCAAGGTCACAGGTGTGAATGCTTCAGACCAAACAGCTTGGTCTGTGTCCTCAGGGTGAGAAGAGGAACTTCAGAAACAGGAGCATAAGGTGAACTTCAGGGTGGGTGAGAGAAGGGGACCTAGAGCTCCTGAGCACACAGCCTACCTAGGGGATATCCAGAGGACGGTGACCAAGGTACCACCTTGCCAGCAGTCACCACTGGTACTGACCCTGCTTGGCCTATCAGGATTCACATTAAAAAATCCCCTCTGACGCTCTGTGCAGGTATAGTGGTGACTGTGATGGCACCTGGGTGTCCTAAGACCTTCCAGTGGGCTAGGCCACATGAGATTTCTGAGAAGTGTTGCTTACAGCTGTGTGGATGACTGAGTGAGGATGAATGTGAGACAGGAGACCAGAGAGGGTAGGAGGGTAGTTGTTTGGTGAAGGGTTTCAAGGGAAGTGTGCCTGGAAGCCGGAATTCCAGGCCCTGGAGTGCCGTCAGGCTCAGGTATGCATGACTCATAGTCGAATCCTGAGATGTCTTTTCTCTTTTTTTTTTTTTTAATTATTATTATTATTTTATTTTTAAAGATTTTATTTATTATGTCTAGAGAGGGGGGAAGGGAGAGAGGCAGAGAGGGAGAGAGACATCCATGCATGGTTGCCTTTCAACTTCTTCCAGGTACGGACCTGGCTAGAGACCTGGCCTGCAACGTGCCCATTTGCCTTGGCTAGGAATCGAACCAGCGACCCTTGGGTTAGCAGGCCAGCGCCTTATCCACTGAACCATCCGTCAAGGCGAATCCTGAGACTTCTTTTGGGCTAAGGTTTTGGAGCGGTTCCATCAAAAGTGGCCACAGCAGAAGGAAAGGCGTTTGGGAAGATGGAGACCTGCTCCTCTGAGGAGCTCCTGAGCGCTCCCAAGCGGCATTTTTGGTTAACTTAAGCCCCGCCCCCATCTGCAGGCTGCCGTGGAGGCCCCTCGGCCCCGCCTCCTCAAGCCACCTGCTCCCACGGAGGGCTGGGTCATGCTAATAAGGTCTGCCGGGCCAAGGTAGTGGCCCAGCTCCTCCACCAAGCCTAGGCTAGGAGGCAGCAGCCATGGCTATGGCCGGCGCGCTGGCAGGTCTGGCCACGGGTTTGCAGGGCCCACGGGTCGTCCCCAGCCCGGACTCGGACTCAGACACAGACTCCGAGGACCCGAGTACTCGCCGCAGCGCTAGCGGGCTGCTGCGCCCGCAGGTCATCCACAGCGGTCACTTCATGGTGTCGTCGCCGCACAGCGACACGCTGACCCGGCGGCGAGACCTGGAGGGGTCCGTGGGGCTCGCCGACTTCGGGCCACGCAGCATCGACCCCACACTCACCCGCCTGTTCGAGTGCATGAGCCTGGCCTACAGGTGAGGGCGGCTCCTGGGCCTGACGGCCTCGGCCCTCTGGCGGGACCGCGCCTGGGGCCCCGGACACCCTACCCGACCCGGAGCCTTGGTCCCCGGCTGCCTCGGAGACTCCTGCCACATCCTGGACACCCCTTCCCCCGTCCCGAGCGTCCTCTGACCCTAGCCCAGCCTGCCGATCCCCGATGGGCCTGCGTACCTTCTGGTTCCCGCCCTCATGACCCGCAATCTCCGCAGAGTGCAGACCACCTGCCTTCCACCTCGACCTCCGTAGGCTCATCGGGGACTGTCACCCCATCCCTGCTCTTCTGACCCCAAAGAAATGCCAGGATATCCCTCACGCTCCCAGGGCCCTAAATGATCCTGTCACCCCCTCTACCTGGGGGCTACTCCCCCCATCGCCTACAGCCTCCACTCCTTCCCCAGCAGCCCCAGCTCCACGCCTGCTCTATTTCTGCACCCTCGAGAAATGCCTCGTGCCCAATGGTTGTCCCAAGTCGTAGCAAACCGTCGATTGCAACCCAGTCTCTCGTCTTGCATCACCCCCCTCCCCCAAATGCTGGACACCTGTTTTTGACCTGTCAGGTCAAGGGTGGCGGGAGGAGAGTGCCCAGTCAGACCCAAGAGGGCGCATCTCACTGAGGTCGTGGGCGGGCAGAGGGTGTCGCAGGCCGAGAGAGGTTGCTGAGGGGGAGGCCTGGGCTCGCCTAACCCAGTCGCCGGGAAGACTGAGCGCCTAATAACTGCCTAGGACCCTTGGCGCCACGCAGAGCGCGCTGCCGCCGGGTTCCAGATCCACGCCTTCGTCCCAGGGGAGGGCAAGAGCCTGGTCCCGGTCCAGTGCCCTGGAGCAAAGTTCCCGGGAGCTGAGTGGTCAGGATAAGTAATTGACCAAAAGCTGCAGGAGATAGAGAAGGATCGCCCGACCTTGATCTTTTCTCTGCAAATACTCCTTTTCCTCCGCGGGCACTCCTCCCCTTCTGAGAACCGGTGTCTACAGACCCGCACTTGATGCTCTAACCAGGCGCCGGAACCTGGGTGGGGATTGTGGGGGAGTGTTGTCCACACCCCCTACAGCGGCAGCCCAGTCACGACCCCATTGGCTGGAGGCGATGTAACCTTGGCCCTCAAGCTCTGGTCCCGGGCCCAGGTCATGTTGCAACCTGATCATCTCCGGCGCCAGACCAATGTGGAAAGTTCAAATTCCCATCCTCCCCCGACTCCCCGCCTCCCACATCACAGACCGCAGGAGCAGGGCATCTAAGGTCCCAGTAAGGAACCCAGATTACGGGTTCCCTTCCTCCCCAGGCTCTCTCAGGTCCCCCTTTTCCCACTCACTCTCAACTTCAGCTTCTCAGTTTATACTACACACCTCTCTACCTGCACTTGTGGCTAATGTGCACCCACACTTCCACCCAGACCAGGGGTGACCAAAAGGGAAGGTTCAGAGGAGGTGGTGATGTAGGAAACAGAGCACTTTCCAAGAATTGCTCCCACTAAGAGGATGAGGGGAAGTTGTTGTGACCCCAGACAGAACAGCTGAGATGGAAAGGGCTGTGCATTCTCCCTAAACACCTGTAATGTTCACTCCCTCTAGCCTGCTCCAGGGATGGAGGTGGCTTAATACCAGAGTAGGCTTTGGGTCCCCTCATTTGGCAGATAAAAAGAAATAGCCTCGGACTGAGGCAGTGTTTTAGTCTTACAATCCCCAATTATAGGGGTTCCCTGGAGGGGAGAGGATTGTGGAAGCAATCTCTAGGGTGCCCCCAACAGAGTGAGTGGATGGAAACGGACAGCAAGACAAGGGGTCCAGAGGTGCTGGGAGGGACTGGCCATCTTGACACAAAGGATAGTCTGCAGATGCCTGGCCAGCTTTCACCCTAAGAAGGCAGCATGGGGCAAGAAGGGACTTCTCTTCTAGGAAGAACCCCATGTTCCACGGTTCTGTGGGTGGAAACTCCAGGGAGGCTGGTTCTGGAAGTTCCGAGAATGCAATTACTTATAGTCAGAGCTGGCCAGAACCATAATCAGAGCTATGGAAAGAATGACCTCAGAGAAATGGGGGAGTAAGCAGGACCGTGTCAAGGAGACTCTAAGGGAATTGCTAAAAGTTAGTTATGTGTGGGGGTAGGAGGAAATGAACTAGAAGTTCTGAGTTATCCCCATCCCATCCCAAGACTCTCAGATTTTCTACTGGTCATAAGTCCTTGAACCCTAGCCTCAGGCTTTTTGCTTCAGGTGGGGCCCCTCTCCTTCCGTCTCAGTTGACAGGTCCAACACAAACCTTTTGTCCTGGGCTTAGATATAGTCATGGTCTCATCTCCCCTAGCCCTACCTGACCACAAACACTATAACCTCAGAAGAGGAAGGGCAGGCAAACTGGGGGTGGTGCGGTTAGTGATCGGAGTGGGCTGGGAGGTTGCTGGGATACAGGCAGGGGCAATAAATTCAGAAGCGCCCCCAACCCGCCCCCGCCAGCCAAGTGCTACAAAAGAAGCTGGTCCAGAATATGTGAGAGGGCTCCCACCACCACCACTTTTTCAGACAGATGGTGTTTATCTATCTAACTTAGGAGAGAGGGGCCAGCCAGCAGGCCTAAGCGCTTAAGTTATGTACTCTATTTGGGTAATGAGGCCTGGTGTGCCCTGGAGCAACAGTCCACCTTTCTTCCTACTCCAAAGCAAACACAGGAGCTTGGAGACCAAAGAGGAGAGGGGACCCAATGACCCATGCACCCAAGAGGCTATAGGGGTCAGACTGCCTCCCACCCACCCCTTACCCTCAGGATGAGGGAGAGGTCCCCTGGAGAGAGCCTAGTGTTCTGAAAGACTAAGCCTTGAGGCCTCAGCCCTCCATATGAGTAAGGGTTGAAGAAGGTGGGCCAGAAGGGACTGGTATACAACACTGTCATGTGGACCATGAGGAGGGAAGGACAAGCAGAGACCCAAGATCTTGAACATCTTAACCTCCTTGGTCAGCTCCCTGGAAGTGGCAGACTTGGCCTGTGCCAAGCAGGACTCTAACAGTCAAGGCCCTCCATCACCTGTGGATTTGACTGGTTGCTAGGGTTGGGGTCAGGGTGCTGTCTCCCCATTGCTCTCCACTCTACCATCCTAGCTGCCTTCCCTTGGGTCCTAATAATACTCCCTTGGACACACCCTGAGAAGGGGCACATCTTTCAGCTCAGTCCGGAGTGCCATCCTAGTATTCTGAGCTGGGCAGGCACCAGAAGGGCAATGAAAAGGCAATGACTGGCTGCATGGAGGGTTACCTCTAGTGAAGAGGCTCCCTCTCCACCTTACCCATTCCCTGGACCTGAGGAGGCCAGCAAGACTGGTAAAGAATAAACCTGAGTGAGTCTCTGCCATGTGATCTTGGACATGTCCGTTTCCGTTCCTGATCTTCATTTTCCTTCAGAAAGAACTGAACCCACCCTAGCTGGCCTACAAGGCAGTTGCCTAAAAGGCCACTGAGTATTATTGTCATGAGGACTAAGCTGATGAACACGTTCCAGCCCTGGATTTAGTTCTGGTAGGAGATTAACACACAAGCCTCACCAAATAACACAAGGGCTCCTAGTGGGGACCTGGGAGGGTATTTTAAAGGCCTGACTTTCAGGGAAAGAATTTCAGGCAGGTTAGAATGAGGGGCAGGATTTGAGAGGGTCCCTTAAATTGCCCACCATAGGTGAATGCCTAGTGGGCAATGGGAAGAGTGTAGGGCCAGCTTCTGCAGAAGCCCCCTTCAACCTTCCCCTTTCTCTACCATCCCACTGACTCAACCTTCTCCCTCTGACAGTGGTAAGCTGGTGTCTCCCAAGTGGAAGAATTTCAAAGGTCTCAAGATGCTCTGCCGAGACAAGATCCGCCTCAACAATGCCATCTGGAGGGCCTGGTATATCCAGTGTGAGTGGGCGCCATGGGCGTTACCAGCAGAAGGGCTACAGGAGGATGGGGGATGGGGAGGGTTGGGGGTGGCTACTCAGGAATCCCCAGCTAGCACTAACAGAGGGCTTTGGAGAGACCAAGCCCCCAGAACCAGCCCCCTGAACAACTTTAGGGAACGAGTCTCTAAGAATGCTCTCCACTGTGTGGGCACAACAGGGGTCACCCCTTGGAAGTCCTGCAATGGGCTGAGATTTGGTGAACAGTTCAAGACTCATTTGGCAACCCATTAGTGTTAGAAAGAGGTGTTAGACACTCTCTGGACCAATTCTGTCACTTTGCAAATGGGGAAACTGAGGATCCTCTATGGGGCTCTTCCAGCCTTTTTATTTAACTACTTACTCAGCCCTAGCTGGTAGCACAGTGGATAAGGCACTGGCCTACAAACTCAAAGGCTGCTGGTTTGATTCCTGGCCAGGGCACATAACCAGGTTGCAAGCCACATCTCCAGCCAGGTCTATAGCCGGAGGCAGGTAAAAAGCAACCATACATTGATGTCCCTCTTCCTCTCTTCCTCCCTCCCACTCCCCCTCTCTAAAAATAATAAATAAAATCTTTAAAAAATACTTACTCAACCCCCACCAAGTACCCCTCATGGAGATTTGTGGGAGGGAACACAGAGAGGCCATGTGGTAGGGTGGAAGGGACTTCAGACTTGGAGTTATACAGAGCTGGTTTCCTACCCTGTTTCTGTCCCTTTCTGGCTGTGGGACTGCAGGCAAGTTGTCTCACCTCTTTGAACCTATTTCCTCATCTATAAAATGAAGCAATAGTTCTATTTTTCATGATTAATGTATAAATAGTGGGTATAACTAGGCCTGACACAAAGTGCTCGATAAATGATGGCTGAACCTGAGGTACTCTTGAAATGGTCATGGTCATTTATTTGGGGATAGAAGACCTCCCCACCTTGATCGGCAGAGGCTGAGAGGCCTCAGATTCATTGGCCCTGTGTTGGGACCTTGTCAAGCTTAGTTAGGTCCTGCTGCAGGATCAAAGGCTACCTGAACTAAAAGCATAGCCTAGGAGAGACCACACACAGTATTCTCTCTGCTGCCCCACTAGATTACACCTAAGCAGAGAGAGGGAGTTTTTGGTTTCTATCCATCTATGTGTCTGGCACTTTTTTCTTTTTAAAGATTTTATTTATTATTTCCAGAGAGAGCAGGGACGGGAGAGAGGCAGAGAGGGAGAGAGACATCAATGTATGGTTGCCTTTCACCTGCCTCCAGCTACAGACCTGGCTGGAGACCTGGCTTGCAACCTGGTTATGTGCCCTGTCTGGGAATCAAACCAGCGACCTTTGGGTTTGCAGGCTGGTGTCTTATCCACTGTGCCACCAGCCAGGGCAGAAAGTCCTCACCTGAGAACCAGCTTGCCCAAACCAGGAATTTGATAGGTCAGGGGAATCAGTGTCATTGCCTGTCTCCCCTTCCCTAGAAAGCTGGATGGGATGCAAAACCTGGGTCCTCACCCAGACAGACTGTGGTCTCCAGCTGTTTTACAAGTTGCTGGAAGGAACTCAGGTTCTGAGTCAGACAGTGGTGGGCTTGAGTCAAGTTCTAGCCTCCCCTAGCCAAAGCTTGCTCCTCTGTAAAGTGGGCTTAACAATAGGTCCTACAACTGAGGTCTGCTATGAGTTTTCCGAGTGTTCACATCTCAGCACCAGGCAGGTACACAAAAGGGCTCCCTGAGAGTGAGCCCTGGGGTCTCTCACTGATATTGTGATAATAGCAAGAGCATGGGCAGGCAGAGAACAAATGTCAGGGCTCCCTCTCCTCCCTGAGCACCCAAGGTTTGGAGGTGGGCTCCAGAAAAGGGAAAGGAGTGGCGACTGCTGGAGGGCTGCCTGACTCATCCCCTGGGCCTCCTGGCCTCCAGACCCCTTCCTTACGCCAAAATTATCTCAACTTCCTCTGTGAGGAAGTGAGTTCCCAAATCACTGTGCCCCTCTCAAGTGCAGACTCTCCACCTGACATTAGCACATCTTATGTGTGTGCCTTCCTCATCTTGACTACTAAACTGAGCCCCAGAGTCATCCGTGGGTTCTGTCCCAGCATGTACTCCAGCATAGGTGCGAGGGGCTGACGAGGTTGCTGCAGGGATGGATGCATTTCTCATTGGGAAATAAAGCATGCCCTCTTGTGGAGAGCACAGTGCCCCCTGGCGGGAGAAGAGAGAATAGGGTTAGCCTGCTTAGCCCTGACTCTCTGGGGGCCAAGGGCAAATTTACCCTTTCCTGGTGCTTATTCCCTCATCTGGAAAGCCAAGCCAGATGCTCTTTGAGACCCTTAAACCCCTGGAAGTCTGCACACCTAAGGGACTGACTATCCCTTTGTTTTCTTTCCAGGCTTAGCAACCCTCCCCAATCTCATAGGGATCATTTTGGAGAATGACCTTTAGGACAGAACCTTGTAAATGATGTTAAAGGCCCAAGAAAATTCATGTTTGGGTAGTTCCCTCCTCTGTATCAATTGTCCCAGAAGTCTGCTGAGGGCTTTCAGCAGTGTGGTCCCCCATAGACACTCCTAAAGTCCTTTTTGTTTAGACTGCCAGAGTCACTGCCCAGGGTTTTGGAGGCTTGCTCTGTACCAAGCTCTGTGCCAGATGCAGGGATTCTGGGCAACAGGGCACAATTTCTTCTTTCACTTTCAGCTGGGAGGCTAGCATGCAGAAAAGCAGCCAAGGCAGGTGAAGGTTGAGGCAGACATGACCAGCGGGGTTCAGAGGAGGGAAGGCTTCTGGAAGAGTGGCTGCTCTGGGCTATCCTGGCAGGTTGGCAGGTGAGCCTGAGGCAGGATAAAGTCAGAGGGTGGGCTGTGTGGGAGAGCTGCTTGGCTTCAAAGTGGAGCATATTAAAGACACAGAAAGGCAGGAGAAGTAGTGGAACTAGTCATGGAGGGTTGGGAAGCCAAGCTCAAGTATGTACGTGGATTTTATTATGGAGGTTTAGGGAGTCCTGGAGGGACTCAGGCCTGACCTGTGTTTTAGAAAGAACTGACCTGGCTGCGGCAGGAAGAGGGGCTGGAAAGTGTGAGATTGAAGTGAGAGAGGTCAAGGTGAGAAATGACATTAGACTGGAAAGTGACAGTGAGAACACAGAAGGTAGAAATGTCACACATCCTTGGAGTTAAGATGGTTAGTCCATGGACCAGACAGGAATCTGGGAATCAATGGGGAGTTTTGTGACTGGGAGGCAGTGCTGGCAGCCCAGATGAGGCACAGGCTGGGGAGGGAATTTCCTAAACACTTGAGAGTGACAAGTTTTGGGACATCCTAGTGGAAGACCCAGAGGCAACTGGGAAATGGATCTGAAGCTGGAAAGGGGCAGGATGAGAGTGGCTGGAAGGTGGGCATGGAGGCAGATGTTGAGTTTACAGGGGGTGAAGTTGACATTGGGAAGTGTGATAGTGGAGGTGGCAAGTGACAACCCTTCTAGAGTTTGGAGGGAAAGCAAAAGGGTTAGCTTGTTGGGTAGCATGGGGGAGGGAAAGGTTTGGGAGGTAAAGGAATGAATGTGTTTATAGGCACAAAGGAAAGAGCCTAGAGAGAGATCAGGATTAGAGATGGAAGGGAGTGGAGGAGCTGAAAAGGGGACTCAGGTAGATGGCCTGAAGCAGACAAGGTGTGGAGATCAGAGTGGGCAGTGCCAAGAAGCCTGAGGGAGGGGACCAAGGGCTCTGGGCCCTTGGCCTGCCAGTCTAACCTGGCTGTTTTGGGGACAGTTCATTCCCTACAGCCCCAATCTCATTCATCAAACATTGCTTTCACACCTGTTAGGCTGGGTTAGTTTCATAGGGTTGCATAGAAGAGGAAGAATTGGTAGCGCTAGAGAAGGCAGGAAGACTTCCTAGAGGAGGTGAAACTTAATCTGAGCATTGAAGGCCAAGCAGGATACATAGTATGGCACTTGAGTCCCAGTCCCATTGGGGTGAAAAAAGAGGGAGCTGAGCACTCCTGACCTGGGCCCTTCTTTCAGATGTGGAGAGGAGAAAGAGCCCCGTGTGTGGCTTCGTGACCCCCCTGCAGGGGCCTGAGGCCGATGAGCACCGGAAACCAGAGGTAGCTGAGACTCAGGGGACAACCGCCCACCTGCCTTCCCATCAAACTTGACCCCTCCCTCGGGTCCCTTCCCGGCCCGGACTGGGGACTGGGTGAGAGGGGAAGTCAGTGCTGCCTTTGTACTGAGTCTCCTCCCGGGCGCTTCACAGGCCGTCATCCTGGAAGGAAACTACTGGAAGCGGCGTATAGAGGTAGTGATGCTCGAGTACCACAAGTGGCGCATTTACTACAAGAAACGGGTCAGTAGAGGTCCCAAGAAATGCCCCAGATCTTTCCCTGACGGTGCTGGCCACTGCTTCTCTTGGAAGAGCACTAGAGCGGCTCCCCCAACCTCCCACCCCGCCTTCCAATAAGCCCCAGGCTGACTGCGCCCCCGTGTGGCCATGGGATATTCTAGTAGTCTCCTTACTTTCCAGGGTGGAGGAGCTCCTGAAGGGAAGTGGGGGATCCTGTTGCTTTGGGGGAGCTTGTGAGTAGGGGAGGCCTTGGCGGGGAGTGATAGAGGAGCGGCAGGGAATCCAATGTTCACGTCTCTGTGTTCCTGCAGCTCCGTAAGTCCAGCAGGGAAGGGGATCTCCTGGCCCCAAAGCAGGTGGGTAATCCCTGGAACCAGAGAATAGACAGCTTCCTTCTGCCGCGGAAGTAGAGAAGAAAGGGCGCGGGATATGAGAGTGGGATATGAAAGGAGTGGGCATGGCCCCTATCCTCTAGTTTATTAATTGAGCCCTTCTCTCTCCCCAGAGCAGTGGTGGGAAGACCCTAAGCCTTCTGGTGACTAAGTGGTGGGGAGGCATGGAGAAATAAAAAGTCCTAAAAACTAGGGCCCCTGGCAGGAAAAAGTGTAAGGGGCAGGAGGAGTAAGTACCATTATCTCCTCAGCAGCCTTCCTGGTCTACCTCCTGTGAGTAGTTGTTAGAGGCCAATGGGGTGACTATAGGCTTCCAGGCAGCAAACTGGGTCCACCAGCCAGAGGTGAGGAGGGACTGCAAAGAGAGGCCTTCTGGCTAGTTGACCACTTCATCCCCCCAGGCAGGGGGTGATGTGGAAGGCCCAGGGGCAGTGGGCGACCCCTGTGCCCCCAGCCTGAGGAGCAGCAGGATCAGTGGAGCCCACAGGCTACTGCTGCCGTTGGCTCTGTCTCCCTAGACAGAAGCAGGCTGGCAGCCAGGAGAGCGATGGTGTGAGCAGCTCTTCAGCATGGTGCCTGTGCTGCTGGGAGGCCCAGCGGAGGAGCCCGATGGGCGGCAGCTTCTGGACCTCGATTGCTTTTTGTCCGACATCTCTGACACGCTCTTCACCATGACTCAGCCCAGCCCCATGCCCCTGCCGCTGCCCCCCAAGGATGGTGAGGCCTGTACTTGGGAAAGGAGGTCTGTGAGAATCAGACAGCGAAGGGAGGGTGGCTCAGGACAGGTGCACCCATTCTACCTGCCTGCTGCTGCTGACGTCACCTCTGCCTCCTCCAGCATACACTGGCAATGCTGATATGATCCAACCGGAACTGACACCTCTGCAGCCCAGCCTGGATGACTTTACGGAGATCTCAGGTGGGACAGGGCCCTCCCCTGGGGAGGAAGGGCAGGGTCAGTGCGAGGAGCACCCCAGGTTTACCTGAGGCCAGTTCCATGCCCCTCTGGAAGAATGAATGGTGTCGGTGACTTCTGAGGGATTTTTCTGATATCCCTTTGTCTGGCCTTGGGGTGAAGGTGGTATGACCTCAGGTGAGAGCAGGGCCAAACCCAGAACCTGGACAGGGAACAGAGGACAAGGGTCTTAAAGCTTTAGATTCTGGGAGCTCCCAGGAAAGCAGCAGGTGCTGGCACTCTCTCGGGGGGATAGGAATTGTGCCTTGTTTGGGTGTATTTATTTACATAATTCCTTTTTAAAAACTACTAAAGGACATTTTAAACATACACACAAATAGAGAGTTCAATGAACCCTTATGTAACCATCACTGCCTGAAATATTTATCAACTTTTAGCCAGTCTTGTTTAATCTAGACCTCACCCATTTCTCCCCTTCTATGTTATTTTAAAGAAAATCCCAGGAATTACATCTGGTAAAACATTTTTTAAAGTAGCGTGTTCCCCTGCCTCCCTCTCCTGACCCCCAGGGCCACCAAGTCACAGGAGTATGTCCTTTCAGAGATGCTCATGTTGGTATAAAAAGCACACATGGACAAATGTCTTTTTGTTTCTACAGTAGACTCTTCCCTACATTTCTTTCTTCACATAGCTATAGATCTTGGAGACTGACCCTGATATTCATACACTCAGGGGACTTCATAGCCATTCTAGGGATCAGGTAGGCATTGGGATTCAGCCAAGGCAAGGGGAAGAAAGGGGATTCCTGGGATATAGGCTTAGTTTCGGTGACCCCTTCACTCCTTCCCCACAGGGTCCTGGGCCTGTCAGTCAATAGGTGGAGGCCTATGGGGCGGGGACTAAGGAATGAGGAACCACCCCCACCCCTTCTTCAGCCCTGGACAGGGGTGGGGGCTGAGGGGGCAGAAGTGTGGATGGCAGTGCCCTGGGAGCAGACCAGCCTGGGAGGGCAGCGGCCCTGTCAGGGCACAGGGACCCTTGCCACAGGTAGGAGCTCAACTGCCCCAACTCTGGGATCTGGGCAAACCCTGGGGCTAGGAAATGACTTCTCTCAGCCCAGAGTGGCTGCTGACGTGGGCACGGAGAGTATGGGCAACCTATTATATGGGTGGCATGCAGAAGAAATGGCTAGTGTGGTCCCTCTAGTACTTGGGTGGCAGGGAGCAACACTAGGGCTACCAGGGCTGCCTCTTTGATTATCCCTAAGAGCTTCTCTCTTGAAAGGAAACTCAGTGATGGGGCTGGGGAGGGGAGGGTTCAGCAAGGGGTAAGGGGCTTAGTGAGGGGTGCTCAGAGAAGGGGGGGGACTTGGATAAAAGAAGGGCTCAAGGAAAGAATGGTAGGTCAGCAGAGGGAACAAAGACTGGGGAGAGACTCTGGGTGACCAGGGCTGGGAAGCAGCTTCTCTAAAGGCCGAATGGAGACAGACCCACAATCTAAGATAAGAGGATGGTAGTGACTCAGTGATGAACTGGGCTCACTGCTCCATAAGGCCTGCCAAGCCCTGGGGAGACAGCAACAGCAGTGAGCAGGGAACTGCTCTGGGGCCCTCAGCATCCTCGCCCAGACCCAGGACTGCGCTGGTTCTACAGCCCAGGCTTCAGGGGCCCTAATGAGGAGACCCATGGTCCCTGGGGGGCTGGAGAATGGAGGATCAGTAACTGCTCACCCTCTGCCACCCAGTTCCTTTGTTGAAAGGAGGCAACAGGACAGCAAGAAGATCCCTTATGACTGTGTGGCTGAGAAAACACACACATACACATATACATACACAGACGTGGGCACAGGGCAGGTATGCACACGGCGAGCACCTCACCTCAGGGCAGGTGCACACAGACTTAGCGCTATAGACAGTGGGACCGACAGAGAGATGTTGTTTGAGGCTACACACTGACATACAGAGTTGGCTGCCCAGTGACGTGTGGGTCCCAGAATCACATAAGATGTACACGTAATTTTGACCCCATCAGGCTCAAGGTTTGGTGTAGTCTTTTCTGTCCCGGGTCTCCTTTGAGGGGGCCTTCCAGGGAGAGGCCTTACCAGCTCCCTAGGCTGGGAGTCTGGGGCCCACCAAGGCCAGTGGGGTCAGATCTGACCAGACGAGGAGGCCTTGAGAGCTGGTATAGACTGAAAGCTGATCAGGGTCAGAGAAAGGTGCCCGGAAGGGAGCGGGCAGGCTGGCGGGCGGGCGGGCGGGCAGCACCCAGGCCCGGGATGTGGTTAGGCCACAGGCAGCTGCTTCCCAAAACCAGAATAGCCCAGGACTTACACAATCTGCACCCCCAAACAATCTGGCTACCCCCTCCCTACCAACTCTTCCTGGCTTTCTAGAACCCCTCACTCCGGCCCCACTCTGAGCTCACCCTCTGACCCCTGCTATCATCTCCTTTGCTGCTTCACTCCCCTCCTGGATTCTACCATGGGGGTCCCACTTGTTGACCTTCCAGCAAACCAACTTGTCCCATAGACACATTGACCTCTTGACCCCTCCAACCCCTAACTCACCTCTTGAACTCATGTCACCCTGGGGCTCCTCCCTTGGACTTCACCCCTTCCCTTACCCGGCATACTCTGTTACCCTCCCCTACTTCTAGATCCCTAACAAGGCTGGTGACAGGAGCAGACAAGGGGAGGGCCCAGGCCTGGGGATGAGGATGGGGGACCCTCATGAGCTAAGAGTGGGGCTTGGTGGGAGAGCTACTTCCAGAGTCCTACTCACACCCCCACATAGTCCCCTGCTGTTTCCCACTCAGGCCATCCCACCCAAATCTATCTTGCTGCTTCCCCTGAGTGAGACAGAAACTCCCAGTTTCACAATCTCCTGTGGAAGGCCCCCCTCCCCAGCCCAGCCTGGGGACAGGACATGAGGCCCTCTCTCCTCCCACGGTTTCCAGCCATGACCCTAGCCCTAACTGCTGCCACCCTATGTGTCTGAATTACAGATTTCTTCACCAACTACCGCCCCCCACAGACAGCCACACCTTCAAACTTCCTGGAGCCCCCCAGCTTCAGTCCCATGGCTGACTCCCTTTTCAGCAGTGGGATCCTGGGCTCAGAGGTGCCCCCTGGCCCCTCAGGGATGATCCACCTCTCAGAGCATCACCACCTGCAGGTGAGCTTCCCCCATTTGACCCAGCCCTACACTGCTCACCTTCCCATGTCCAGGAGGTATTCTGGGTACTTTCTGAGTACCTAGTTCTGTGCTTATGCTTGCTTGGTCCACTGGGTGAGGCTGGAAGGGGAGAAAGATCCTTGGAGGGTGCCATTCAGCTAGGGAGAAAAGATCCTGGTGAAGCAGAACTAACAAGATAATTGTGGGGAAGAAGAGCATACAACAGCGCTGCCAAGGGCTGGGGTACTTGTGGAAGGCTTCCTGGAGGAGGAGGAGTTCTGGGCCTTAGTATACCGATGGGGTTTGGACAGGAAAAATGACCAGTAGAGGGCAGGTCAGATGAAACGAGAAGCTCAAATGAGTGCACGGAGGCAGCAAACTGAGTATGTGTGTTTAGGAAACAGTGAATCTACCATTTTGGCTCAAAAACTCCCAGATGCAATTCAGATGTTGTCTTCCTGCTGTTAGGTTAGGTTAGGTTCCTTTCCCTCCACTGTCAGACTTTTCAGGCACTATTGTAGTTATTGTTGAGTGGATCTCTCTACTGGACTAGAAAGTTCGCTCCCCGCTGGAAGGGCTATGTTTTGCCCTTCTGCTCAATCTTCCATACCTAACACTGTTCAAACACACCAACAGTACTGGGTAAATGATTGCCCAGTGATTGAGAAAGTGAGTGAATGAATGAGTGTATGGATGAATGGTGTGTTGGAGAGTGGATAGATGGGTTGTAGATGGGCCTGGATGCTTAAATGAGTTGAGTGAGTGGTTGATTGGATGGATACATGGGCTGATGAATGAATTTGTAGATGAAAGGTTTGGTGGATCAATGAATGGGCTGGTTAATGTATGGTGGATGAATGAAGGAAGTATAGATAATTGGATGGATTGGTGAATGGTGGGCTGGTGATAGATATGCTAGCTCATAGGTGAGAGAATAAATAGATAGGTGGATGGGTGGACAGACAGATGGATGGAAGGAAAGATGGATGGATGGATAAATTATTTGGTGAAAAATGAGTAGGCAGGAAGATTAGTACTCTTTCTCATGCCTAATTTGTGCATAAATGTGTTCCACTACCTCCCCTCATTAGATTATCATGGTGTGTGTGCTAAAGGGCAGGGATCATTTCTCTCATCTCTCCCAGTGCCCAGTCCAGAGCTCAGCTAGGGCAGGAGACTGCCTGGGTGCTATAAAGCTAGTTTTTGTCCCTGCTCTCTGTTCCCCCAACCAGGCTCGGAGCAGCTGCCCTGGCTCCCTGGACACCAGTGCTTTCCTGAGCTCTGATTTCCCCCTTGATGAAGACCCCAAGCCTAAGCTCCAACCCCATCCCATACCCCCACCCCTCCTCCAGTACTCTGCCCCTGCCAAAGGACCTGGCCTGGAGCCCTGTCCCCTACCCGTCTTCCCTTCTGTGGCTCCCCCGCCTGCTATGCTGCAAGAAGAATCTCTTTTCTCTACCAGATTCTCCTTCCCTACTCTCCCTCCTACAACAGGAGCATCCCCACAGCCTGCTCCCACAACCTTCCCTTCCACCTCACAGCCTGGTCCAGGCCCTGCTCCCACCCACTTCCCCATGAACTTTCTACCTTCGGGGTATCCAGAGCCCCTATTTGGGCCTCACTTCACAGTGCCCCCAGGCGTGCAGCCCAGAGGCAAGCCCCCCACCCCACCCCCTAGGGGACAGAAGCCCAGCCCTCCCACCTTGGCTCCTGGCACTGCTGGGGACAACAGCTCCTGCCTCACACAGCTGCTCACAGCAGGTGAGATTGTGAGATTGGAAGGGCCGGGTTGACAATGGGAGAGATGGGAACCAAATGTGGAAGTGGGAAGCCCATGGGAGAAGAGGGTGATGGTTAAGAAGCAGGGTGGTAAGGAATTTAGGACACGGGCCCTGAACCTGAATGAAGTGTAGGCTACTAGGTGTGGAGAGATGGGGTCTTGGGAGAGGGCCCCGAGAGGCCCTCACAGTCTGCCTGTGCACAGCCAAGCCTGAGCAAGCCCTGGAGCCACCGCTTGTGTCCAGTGCCCTCCTGCAGTCCCCAGAATCCTCGGTAAGATGGTGTGCCCTGGGAGTGGGGGTTAGCCTCGGAGCTTCACCCCAACTCTCCAACCTTCTCCACCCCAGCAGGAGACGGTCCCTGAATTCCCCTGCACCTTCTTTCCCCTGACTCCGGCCCCCACACCACCCCGGGCACCTCTGGGCCAAGCCACACTGGCCCCTCCCAGGCCCCTGTTTGTTCCCAAAGTAGAGCGGCTGTCACCCCCAGCACCCAGCGGTAAAGAGGGGTTGCAGGGATTGGAGGACACTAAGGGTTGGAGGGAGGAGAATGAAGAGGGGGGACTATGTCTGGGGCCAGGACAAGAGGGATAGGTCAATGGGACCTTCTCCCTTCTGTTGGTCTGTCTGTGGATCCGTCTGTCTCTGCCACAGGTGGTGAGTGGCAACTGTCTGGTGGGCTCAACACCATGCCAGGCCGAGGGACTCTGAGCGTCCGGGTCTCTACTCCTCAACCCATCCTAAGCAGGGGTCATCCAGACAACAAGGTGGCACTATCCCTGCACCTTAATATATTTTTGCTACCCCTAGGCCCTCCCACACTCCTTCCTAGGCTCACCCACTTTCTTCACCCCCAAGACTGAGAACCGCCGCATCACACACATCTCTGCGGAGCAGAAGCGGCGCTTCAATATCAAGCTGGGGTTTGATACACTGCATGGGCTGGTGAGCACACTCAGCACCCAGCCCAGCCTCAAGGTGAGCCCTCAACCCAGGCTGGCACCCCCAGAACCACAGGACTTTGAGGGACCCCCTCTACCTAAGGCTAAATCCCAGGACCCGCCAGAGACCCAATTGCCTCACCCCGCCCCCACAGTATCTCAGGGCTCCCAGCACCTGAGCCCACACTGGCAACACCCACAGGTCAGCAAAGCTACAACCTTGCAGAAGACAGCTGAGTACATCACCATGCTGCAGCAGGAACGCACGGCCTTGCAGGGGGAGGCTCAGCAGCTACGGGACCAGATTGAGGAGCTCAATGCTGCCATTAAGTAGGCAGGAACCTGCAGGTGCTGGGCCAAGGGGAGCCTGTTGCCTGACTCAATCCTTGACCCTCCCCATGTCCCCAGCCTGTGCCAGCAGCAGCTGCCAGCTACTGGGGTGCCCATCACACACCAGCGTTTTGACCAGATGCGAGACATGTTTGAAGACTATGTCCGGACCCGAACACTGCACAACTGGAAGTTCTGGGTAGTATCCTCACTTGGCCAGAGGCAGGGTGTGCTGCAGCCAGACCAGGCTGTGCCTGGCTGCAGGCTCAGCTTCACAGGCCAGGCAGGGTTTCAGAGCTGCTCCCAGGGAAGGGACCCCAGTTCCACCCACTTCTTCCATGCCTTGGTATCTTGGCCAGCAGTGTTGCCAGTGATGGGCTGGGAGCAGAAGGAAGCTGAAGAAGGGGCCTCTGAGTAGTAAGACCTTAATAGCCCAGCCTACAGAAAGTCCCAAGGGCAGTTTGGGAGAACCTAAACTCTGAGAGGCATGAGTGGGCTGGGCCCTAGGAAAGACATGGACTCGCTCACCCCTTACTTGATCAAACTCTTTACTGAGCCAGGACAGGAAGCCCAGTAGTGGTGGGGGATAGTCCAGCTCAGAAGAAGGCCATGGAGGAGCTGGAAAGGCCTTGGCAGGATGAGGGGGAGGGTGGCTATAGTGGGGGTCCTTGGAAGTCCAAGGCTTCATAATTGCCAGACTTTTCCCTGGTACGGGCCAGATGCCAGGGCTACTTGTGAGGTGGGTGAGAATCCTGGTTGGATAACAGGTCTGCTCCTTGACCTGGGCCAGTTCAGCATCCTCATCCGGCCTCTGTTTGAGTCCTTCAATGGGATGGTGTCCACAGCAAGCTTGCAGAGCCTTCGTCAGACCTCGTTGGCCTGGCTGGATCAATACTGCTCCCTGCCCGCTCTCCGGCCAAGTATGTGAACCAGCTGCCTGACCAGTGGAATGTCTAGGCCTCAGGGCAGAGGGTTCCACTCTGCTCAGACTCCAGGTTCAGCTTGCCTTCAAAATAGCCTAGGGTTTGGCCATCCCATCATGCTCCCTGGATGGTTCCCCAGTCACCAGGACACCAACAGACAGCCTTACATAGTAGCATTTCCCCCTAACCCTTTGTCTTCAGTATCCAAGGACAGGTCTCTGACCCCAAGAGGTCTCTCTCTCTCTCTCTCTCTTCCCTTAGCTGTCCTGAACTCCCTCCGCCAGCTGAGCACATCTACCAGCATCCTGACGGACCCAGGCTGTATACCCGAGCAAGCCACACAGGCAGTCACAGAAGGCACCCTTGGCAAACCACTATAGAGCTGACCTGCTTGCCTTGTGCATGGGTTCTTCCTCCTGCCCCAGGCCTGGGCTGTCCCCTTTTCTGAGAGTTGAGCAGGACCGTAGCCTCTTTCCCACCTCCTGGAAGCCAGGAGGAACTGAGTTCCAGTCTCTGCTCTGCCAGTAACACACACTGTGACCCAGGGAATTCATACGCCCTCTTTGGACTTCCGTTTTCTAGTCTGCAAAATAGGGGTGGGCAAGCTTCAACCAGAAGATGATCCCACGACCTCTGAAGCTGTGACACTTGGGGACCTAAACTGGTAACTCAGGGAGCTTGAAGGAGGGAATGGGACAATCCTATTTCCCTGTCACTCCTATCTGCTCCTCAACAGGGAGGGCACAGGCTTCTATTTCTGAGCAGAAAAACAAAAAAGGAGGTTCCCCCTTTCTGTTCCTTCACTAATAACCTGGGGGGCTGCAGGATAACCTCCCTGGGAGAATGAGGCCAAGTTCTGATCCCAGGAGAGCACACAGCAGGGGGTGGCCAACCAGAGCAGGCATCCTGTGTGTATGTGGATGCATGTGTGTGGATTTTGTAAATAATTCTTGACCAATAAATATAAAAACTTTGGAGGACTGTCAGTGTATCTTGCTCTGCAGTGGTGAATCGGTTGGCAGTGGGAGGTGACCTTGAAAGGACCTTAGCTTTTTCTCTGAGCTACAAAGCCCTGGAGGGTTTTGACTAGAGGTGGGACAAGACCACATGTTAACTCCTGAACAGGACCCCTCTGGGTTCTGAGTTAAGAATAGGTGGTGAGGAGCAATGGTGGAAGCAGGACGGTCAGATTTAGGCTGTTGTTGTCATCTGCCATCCAGGCAACATATGACACACGTCCTGGAAATCCTCCCTCTGTGGCCAGGAGAGGGTTCAGAGAGGCTCACCACATTGCAAGTTGGAAGAAGGCAGAGATGGGACCAATGAGCGAAAGTGACAGGGCCATTGGACAGAACCATCCTGAAGGAGAAAGTGCTGCCAGTGTGGGTAGTGAAGTCCCCACTGCAAAATGTGCAAGCAGACTGGGTGGCCACTTGGTTGGGATGTCTTAGAACGAACTGATACTTCAGATGAAATTGGGATAAAAGGCCCCAATGCTTCATTGATCCATTTGACAAATATTCCGAGCGCCTACTGTGAACCAGGCTAAGGTGTTGGCTCTTGGGATTCTGTTCACTGCTGTACCCCTCTCCTCATGGAGCTGAGCACTCAGGCCTGGCAAGTATGAGTCCTCTCACATCTCAGAACTTCTGGAAGCATTTGCAGGACATGAACACAATCTTCTGTGAGCTTTGCCCTTTCCTCATTCATGTAGAATAATAATAATGACTGCATTCCAGTACAGTGTTTACTACATACCAAGCACTATTCTAAGTACTTTATGTATATCAACCCATTTAATTCCTATAATACCTACCTTTCCAGGCCTATTGTGAGGATTTCAAAATAAACATAAGCCCTGACCAGGTAGTTCTGTTAGAGTATCATCCCAATACACTAAGGCTGCGAATTTGATTCTCAGTCAGGGCATCTACAAGAATCAACTGGTGAATGCATAAATCAGTGAAACAACAAATCTCTTTCTCTTTGTCTCTCCCTTCTGTCCTCCCTTCCTCTCTCTAAAATTAATTTAAACATTTTAAAAGATTAAATATGAAAAAAAAAAGATTAAATATGTATGAAGCATAATGGTGCCTGGCAAAGAACACTACATATGTAAGAGTTATAATTATTATCATCCCTATTTTACAGGTGAAAAATTGAGGCACAGAGAAGTTAACTAGCTTCAGATTGTATACTTAATGAGGTGCCCATCCAGATTGTTTGACTCAAGTCTCTGCTTTTAGCCACTTTTTTAAAATTTTTTATTTATTATTTTTTAGAGAGGGAGAGAAACACCTGTGCGTGGATGCTTCTCACACGCCTCCAATGGGGGACCTGGCCCACAACCCAGCATGTGCCCTGACTAGGAACTGAACAGAGACCCTTTGGTTTGCAGGCTGGCACTAAATCCACTTAACCACACCAGCCAGGGAGCCACTTCTCTTACTGTACAGTGACAGATGCACCCAGCCTTTAAGTGCTGTTTGCTGTTGCAGACCACGGCTTAAAGTGGCTCTTTGGAAGTAAAATCCTGGCAGTTTTACTACATTGCTTTCACCCACCCATAACCCATCATCAAGATCTCCATGAAACACCCCCATAATTCTTGGTCCCCTTCCAGATGCCACACTCCTTTGAGAGAGTCATCTTGCTCTCCCTTCTCCTTTCCCACTTACCCCTAGCTGCCTGCCTTTGGGCTCCTTCTCCCACCTTCCACCCTAGCCTCACCCTTGCATTAACTCTTTCACCCAGGCCCCTTGACTCCCTCATTGCCAAACCCAGTGACCACTCTGCATGCTCTTCTTCTTTCCCCAGACCCTCAGACCATCTTCCTGAACCACTCTTTCCTTTCAAATCCCAAAATTTTGCCAGCTTCTCCTTCCTCCTGCCTGATAATGCCTTCGTACAGCAGGAGTCTCCTCCTCTGCCCATCCCTTTCCCTGGCCCACTTCCCTCTCACTATGAAAAGTCCCCAGCAATGCCGAACCCTCTGCCTCTCTCCTGAGGACATTTTACCTTGTGTCTGTCTGCCTTGCTGTCTCCCCAGAGATACACATCGGACTGCTACCTCAACCCCTCCCTCTGCATGTTCCACAGTTCCCTTAACCCTGAAGGAGTCAAAACAGAACTCATCATTCCTGAAATTGTACCTCATGGTCATCCCGCTCCAACCTGGTTCTTTTCATGTGCTCTATATCCCCAGAAGAGGTGCCACCATTCAGATACTGGTGCAAGGGCAAACAGTAATCCTTGGCTCCCCACACCACCCCCACCTCACTACCCTATAGTATCTGTTATCAAGGCCTGGCCAGTTGACCTTGAAAGTATCCATCCCCATGGCCACCATCCTGGTCCAACAGAACATTGCCTTTTACATGAGCCACCTGTGTCCCTTATAGCTGCTTTTCAAACTTAACTGTTCATTTGAATAATTGGGGCAGGGGAGCTTTTAAAAATCTTCACAACCAGGTCCAGTCTGAACCAAATTAAATCAAAATCTCTGACTGTGGGATTCAGAACGAAGCATCTTCTAGGGTGATTCCAATATACAGCCAAGGTTAAGAACCACTGTAATAGAGGCTTTGAGCTACAATGTATGTCAGGGACTCAAGTTAGTTTACTTTGGTTCTTAAACCTTCACGTGCATCAGAAATCACTTAGCAAGATTGTTAAGATACAAATTGCCAGACCCCCACCTCCAGTTTCTGAGTTAGCAAATCTGGGATGAAGTCTAAGAACTTGCATTTCTTCCTTTTTTTCTTTTTTAATATTTTATTTATTATTCTTAGAGAGAGGGGAAGGGAGAGAGGCAGAGAGGGAGAGAGACATCAATGTGTGGTTGCCTTTCACCTGTCTCCAGCTACAGACCTGGCTGGAGACCTGGCTTGCAACCTCGTTATGTTGCCCTGTCTGGGAATGGAACCAGCGACCTTTGGGTTCGCAGGTTGGCACCACTGTTCCACCAGCCAGGGCTTATAACTACCCTTTTGTACTTCTTAATTCCTTCATCTTTTTCACCCTTTCCCTCCCCACCCCCGTCTTTCAAAAACCTAGTTCGCCAACCCCCTTCCCCTCTGGCAACCACCAGTTTGCCCTCTGTGTCTATGAGTCTATTTCAATTTTGTTTATTTCGTTCTTTAGATTCCACACATCAATGAGATCATATGGTATTTATCTTTCTCTGACTTCACTGAACATAATACCCTCTAAGGTCACCCATGCTGCTGTCACAAATGGTAATATTTAATGCTTTTTTTTATGGCTGAGCAATGTTTTATCGTATATATGTACCATAGCTTTTTTATCCACTTGTCTATCAATGGGCACTTGAGTTGCTTCCATAGCTGGGCTATTGTAAATAACACAGCAATGAACATAGGGGTGTATATATTCTTTTAATTTAATATTGTGGGTTCCTTCAGGTAAACCCCCAGAAGTGGAATCACTGGGTCATAAGGAGGCCTAGACTTTGCTGTCTCCCCGTACATGCCCTTTCTACTGAATTTTTCTCTGACCCCATCTGCAACAGTCACTCAGACAGGTTGTCGTAGTCCCTCCCTTCTGCATAGGAATCATCTACTTTTCCCTCTACACCTTTGCTCAGGCCTTGCTTCCCACCTAGAATTCCTTCCTGAACTATGCTTCACCTATCTAAATGCCAACTTCTGAAGGTCTTGCTGCCCTCAACATCCACTAGCAGATCTCCCTCCCTGATCTGCTCAGCTTTGCCAAATCCTGCTTTGTGTCGTTCGTTATACTTCCAAATGTTGGCCTTGACCCCTATCTGGGCTTAAGGATAGAGTCAGACCTTACTTACCACAGCCCATTGGCATGGTGGGAGGAGTATGTATTAAGAGTATAGCAGACCCAAGTTTGACTCTGGATCTATCCCTGGCTTCCTTATTGACCTTGGGTAAATTACTTGACCTGAGCCTAGTTTTCCTCACCTGTTAAATGTTATTTCATAGCATCTTAAAGGTCTATAAAGATCAACTGAAGTCATGAGGTTAAAGAATCTTGTATCCTTGACTGAGCTAAACACAGATGTTCCTTACTCTTGCTTCTCTCTGACCTCCACATCAATAGATTAGAGTCATAGATCTACATATGTACCCAGGTTCACTCTTCACCTGTGTGATCTCCTTAAAGTCACTTAATGAGCACCTCTACAGCACTAGTTTTCTAATCTGTGGGATGGGAATGTGAGAAGATTAAATGAAATGCAAAGCTCTTGGATCAAGAAATGTCATGCCTTGGCTGATGTGGCTCAGTGGGTTGAGTGCTGGCCTGAGAACCAAAGGCCACAGGTTTGTTTCCTGGTCAGGGCACAGGCCTGGATTGTGGGCCAGGTCCCCGCTTTGGGGCATTCTAGAGACACCTAGTTGATGTATCTCTGGTGCATGCATCAGTGTTTCTCTCCCTCTCTTTCTCCCTCCCCCCCCCTTAAAAAAAAAAGTCACATGCAAAATGCTTAATAAATGGAATTCTTAAAGTACAGCTTCATCTCTAGGTGGTGGAGAAAGTGGTTTTTGGCTGGGTCTACAGTTTCAAAAAGCAAATTAAGGTCAGTTAGAGCATCATCCTGATACATCAAAGTTGTGGGCTTGTTCCCCAGTCAGGGTACATACAAGAAACAACCAATGACTGCATAAATAAGTGGAACAAGAAATTAATGTTTCTCTGTCTCTCTCCCCCTTCCTCTCTCTCTCAAATAAATAAATAAATAATAACTTAAAGAAAAGCAAATTAATGAACAAAAGCCCCAGGATGGGCTGGACACCGCCCCCCCCCTTCAGCCCTCCCTACCCCACTGCCTGCAGTTCAGTCAACTCCAGCATACACACACACACACACACACACACACACACACATCAAAAAGGAAGGAAATGAGGCAGCTCTATTTGCTCCCTGACTAGATTTGCTTCCTCACCAAGGCTGTGGGTGTGGGTGTGTCTGTCTGTCATCTAGTCTCTTCAGCAGCCTCTCCCTTCACAGGGACTTTCTGAAGACCAGAGGGTCTGCACTGTCAGGAGAAAGCTTCTTCCTGGGCATGGGTATGTTTGAATCATGAATCTCTGACCCTGGTACTTCCACTTGCTGTAGGTTTCAGAGCATGCCTGTTCTAGAACTGTTTCCTCTCCAGCCAAATGGGTCTAATTCAAATTCAATTAGTATTTCAGAAGATCATTCTTTGTGGTGCAATCTGAATAAACACTATAGATTATATCAATGCCAATTTCCTGGTTTTGATAACAATATATTTATGCAAGATAATACCATTGGGGGAAACTGGGTGAAGGGTACATGGAACCTTCTTGTTCATTTTTTTCAACTCCCTGTGAATCTTTAATTATTTGTCTTACAAAAAATCTTTTTGACTGTAGCTTCAGCCTATGTCTCAGCTTCTCACCTTTCCCCCTGAGCAACATGAGCTTCAGCACACACTCTAGCTTCTCCACAAACTCCCGGACCATGGGTTCTGTGCAGTTGCCCAGACACCGGATCTGGCTGGCCAGCAGCAAGGCCAGCATCTCTGTAGGCACTGGGGGCTCAGTCTCCCCGATCTCGGTGGCCCACTCCACCAGCATGTGGGCAACTGGGGATCCAGTGTCCTGGCTGCAGGGATGGCCAGGAGTCGGGCAGGTATAGGGAGTATCCAGGGTGAGGAGAAGACTATGCAATGCCTGAATGACCACCTGGCCTCCTTACCTGAAGAGGGTGAGAAGCCTGGAGGCTGGTAATTGGAGACTGGAGAGCAATATCTGGGAACAGCTAGATAGGAAGGACCCAAGGTTTGAGACTGGGGGCATTATTTCAAGATCAAGGACCTGAGGGCTCAGATGTTTGCCAGTTCTGTAGACAATTCCACCATCATTCTGCAGACTGACAATGCCTGTCTTGCTGCTGATGACTTCACATTCAAGTATGAGACGGAGATGGCCATGCGCCAATCTGTGGAGAATGACATAAATGATCTCCAAAAGGTCACTGATGACACCAAGATCACTAGGCTGTAACTGGAGATGGTGATCGAGGTTCTCAAGGAGGAGCTGCTCTTCATGAAGAACCATGAGGATGAGGTAAATGGTCTACAAAACCAGATTGCCAACTCTGGGTTGGCTGTGGAGTTGGATACCCCCAAATCTCAGGACCTCAGCAAAATTATGATGGACATCCGGGCCCAGTATGACGAGCTGGCTTGGAAGAACCAAGAGGAGCTAGACAAATATGGGTCCCATAAGATTGAGGAGAGCACTACAGTGGTCACCTTGCAAACCCCTGAGATAGGAGTTGCTGAGATGACACTCTCAGAGCTGAGATGTACCATCCAGTTCTTGGAGATTGACCTGGACTCATTGAGAAAACTGAGGGCCAGTTGGAGAACAGCCTGAGGGAGGTGGAGACGCACTATGCCATGCAGATGGAACAGCTCAACCGGATCCTGCTGCACTTTGAGTAACAGCTGGCCCAGACCCGGGCAAAGGGGCAGCGCCAGGCCCAGGAGTATAAGACCTGCTGAGTATCTAGGTCAAGCTGGAGGCTGAGATTGCCACCTACCGCTGCCTATTGGAAGAAAGAAAAAACTTCGATTTCATTGATGCCAGAACAACAGCCCCTCCTTACAAACCGTCCAAAAGACCACCACCCTTGTGGATGGCAAAATGGTGTCTGAAGTCAAAGACACCAACGTTTCGAGGTGTTAAAGGCAGCAGAAGTGGGGTATCCCATGGCGGGGCAGGAGACCAATAAAAAGTTCAGCCCTGGCTGGTGGCACAGTGAATAGGGCACCAGCCTGCGAACCTAAAGATCACTGGTTCGATTCCCAGCCAGGGCACAGAACCAGGTTGCAGGCCAGGTCTCCAGCCATGTCCATAGCTGGAGGCAGGTGAAAGGCAACCATACATTGATGTTTCTCTCCCTCTCTGCTTCCCTCCCTCCCCCTCTCTCTGAAGATAATACATAAAATCTTTAAAAAAAGTTTATAATTTATTGGAAAAAATATATATTTTCAATTTTATCTCCATTCCCCCTGCCACCCTTAAGTCCAGGCCTTTATCACACCGATCTTGGATCCTAGCAAGCACCTCTTGGTTTCCCTCCTGTCTTTGCACGGAACTCACTGGTCAAACCAATCTTGAAGACACCAATTTTGTCCTATTCTCCCTGTAATAACCCTTGGAAGTTCATCTCTGCTTGCTGGTTTGAGCTGGCTTTCAATGCCCTCTAGACCTTTCCGATCTTATCTACTTTTTTTTTTGCTCAGGCCCTGCTTCTCCCACAGCAGCCTTTCTTCTTTGCTGAGGCGGTTTCAAGCTCCCACTCCAGGACGATCCTTTTTCTTAATACAATAAACGCCCTGCTGAATTTCCTGACGTTCTTAAGACCCGCCCCTAACGGCCAGGCCCCGCCCCCGGGCCGCTCCAACGGTCAGGCCCCGCCCCGCGTGCGTGCGTGCGTGCGCGCCCGGCCGAGACACACAGGCGCCCGCGTATCCTGAAGCTGAGTGAGGTGGCAGTAGCCAGCCAGCATGGAACTGCCGCAGATGCCGGAGCTGATGGGGCTGTCGCTGTTGCTCGGGTTGCTGGCCCTGGTAGCGACGGCGGCGGTAGCGCGGGGATGGCTGCGCGCAGAGGAGGAGATAGGCAGCCGGTCCGCCGGTTAGTGGGGGCATGGCGGGCAGGGGTAACTCACGGGGGCCTCGTTTCTGACCTCCCAGGCGTCCGACCGGCGGTCTGGGCCCATGGGGGTGCCGAATCCATCTGAGCCTCAGTTTCTCCTGTTGTGGAATTAGCTTCACATGTCAACAAGAGATGCTGCCTGGCCCAACGGGTCCAACCCCCCATCCCCCCTTCAGGAAGACCAGTTAAAACTTGAGTCCCAGGCTGCCGCTTTCTCGGTGCCGCCACTTCGTCTATTGAGTCTGGGCTTGCCACGAGGTCGTTTCTAAATTCCCAAGCGGCGCTGCTTGTTTGTTATTTTATGAAAATGGGTGTAGAGGTGAGGGACTGAACGGCATTCACTTGTAAGCACTCTGCCTAGTTCCCTGACTTACTGTGTACCTACTATCTCAATAGGCTTTCAGGCCTTTTCCTTTAGGGAGTCCACTATGGGGTAAAGGAGAAGAACAAATACAAATATAAACTAAAAATATAGTGTAATACGTTTCCTAGAAGAGGTCAGTACTAGAAACAGGAAACACAGTGGTGGAAGTGGTCAGGCCTGCATTTTCGGTGGTAGTGGGTGAGGGTCAAGGAATCTTCATTAATTGTAGGGAACATATGAGATGTGGTTTTAAAGCATAGGAGTGTAAGAGTTTGCCAGAAGGCCAAGGAAGGAAGAATATTCCTGACAAAGGCAACATACACAAGGCAAGGAGCCCTCACCATCATTTGGTATGACCTTAATGGGAGGGGAGAGACAGGGGGGAAAGTTGTAGAGTGTTGGACAAGGCTGGAGAGAGAGCAGAGGGCAGTTTGTGACCATTTTTGTGCTTGGGCCTTTGGAGTTGTTTTTTTTTTTTTTTTCTTGTAGGAATTTAGGAATGTCTGCAGTGATCTAGCACATGCTAACTTTGTGTCTGGCTTGATTCTCAGTTAAATAAGCTATTTTATTCAAAAGTGATCTGCACCATTTCTGGCAAAGGGTAACTCAATGCATGTTGACTGTCTGTATCCTTCAGTTCTCTCTGAGTCCTCTGAGCCATTTAATGCTTGTTTTGGGTACTCTACTTGTCATTTTGTATATATTAAGTTCTCACAACTTTAAGGAAACCAACGCCCAAAGCAGTTGAGTAACTTAACCAAAATTGGGGCTGCTGGGTTCAATTATGCACATTATTCTCCATGTTGAGATGTCTGGCCGAGGATCTGCACTCCTCTGGCCATGCTGTGTACCCACTGAGCTGTACCAGCTCAGAATGCCTTTTCTAATTTGTACTGAGGTGCTATAATGGACTGACAATAGGCAGCCTCCTCAAGATCACAGTGTAAACCCAGGTCTGATTCTAAAGGCTCTGTTTTTGCCTGTGTTACTCTCTCTTGTTGAGGGCAGGGTCCATATCTGGTCATCTCTTGCTCCTCTCATTGCCTGGCCAACCCTAGGGGGTCATCGGTAAATGCTTACTGAGTGAGTAATGGAACGGATGGATGATATTGCCCTTCCTTATAGGCCAAAAGGCAAATGGATTTCCACTTGACAAGTCCTTGAGATCAAAGAAGCAGAAACAGCAACAGCGTATTCGCAAAGAGAAGCCTCAACAACACAACTTCACCCACCGCCTCCTGGCTGCAGCCCTGAAGGTACATACATGACTATCATGCATAACACATAAAATGACTCACACCCCAACACAGACTTTTCCTTTGTAGTGTTCTGTGCATATTACAGATCCCTCAGTCTCTGACCAAAGTTAGTCTGGATGCCCCATTCTATCCCTTTTCATCACAACCCATCAGCATCTTGCTATTAATCCAGGCAACAGGGCCCTAGAGTTATGGTTGCACATTGGAGTTCTCCAATCTGCCCAAGGGGTTCCAGTTTACACATGTATCCCTTTCCCCTAGAGCCACAGTGGGAACATATCTTGCATGGACTTTAGCAGCAATGGCAAATACCTGGCCACCTGTGCAGATGATCGAACCGTCCGCATCTGGAGCACAAAAGACTTCCTGCAGCGGGAGCACCGCAGCATGAGAGCCAACGTGGAGCTGGACCATGCCATGCTGGTGCGCTTCAGCCCTGACTGCAGGTGGGACAGGATGGATCCTCAGGTTTCCTGCAGAATCCCTGCCCCAGGCTTACGGCCTTCCCATACCTGGTTTGGGATAGTGTGGGGGAACTCAGGGTCTCCCTTTGGGTTATAGAGAGCATCCAGACAGATTGAGCACTACCTGGGGCCCCCTAGAGGGTTATGCAGTTATATAGCAAGGAAACAACTGAGAAAGTACCAAAGTCTGGCTTCCAGATTATCTTGGAACCTATAAAGATTTTCTAATCCATAGAAAGAAATTAAAGGAACAAAACCTATTAGAGTTCTATTTAGTGGGGAGTTTTAAGAAATTTTGAGCCAAAGGGTTAAGGCATAATACCGGACTGTAGGGCATGAGGGAGATCTTGATTTTCCTTAGAATCTATTGTAGCATAGGACCTGGCTCACAAAGGCCTCCATGTCCAGAGGAGTGAGTGATCAGCTTTTTGCTTCCTGTCTTTAGAGCCTTCATTGTCTGGCTAGCCAATGGAGAAACCCTCCGTGTCTTCAAGATGACCAAGCGAGAAGATGGTGGATATACCTTCACAGCCACCGCAGAGGACTTTCCTAAAAAGCACAAGGCTCCAGTCATCAACATTGGCATTGCTGACACAGGTAAGATGCATTCAGAAGGAGGGTATGGCTCTTGTTATAAATGCTAAATGAATTAATGCTGTCTCTAAGCATCATGCTCAGCCTGAGCATGATAAAGGGTCTCTGGCTCTGTGATTCCCTGAAATCTGGGAACCCTATTAAATCCCCGGGAAGGCAAGAAAGAGCCACATTCTTTTTCTTTTCTTTCTTTCTTTTTTAATGTTACTATTTTTTTAAAAGACTTTTTTATTATTATTATTTCCAGAGAGAGAGGGGAAGGGAGAAAAGCAGAGAGGAAGAGAAACATCAGTGTATGGTTGCCTTTTACCTGCCTCCGGTCACGGACCTGGCTGGAGACCTGGCTTGCAACCTGGTTATGTGCCCTGGCTGGGGATCAAACCTGCCACCTTTGGGTTCACAGGCCGGCACCTTATCCACTGTGCTACCAGCCAAAGCAAGAGCCACATTCTTTAGCAAAATCTTTTCTCTTTCCAGATTTTATTTATTTATTTTTAAAGAGAGGGGAAAGGAGGAGGAAGAGAGAGAGAAACATCAATACACAAGATAAACATTGACTGGTTGCCTCTTATACACCCTTAACCCAAGACCTGGCCCACAACCCAGGCATGTAACCTGACTTGAAATCTAAGTGGCCACCTTTCAGTTTGCAGAACAATGACTAAGCCAGTGAGCTACACCAGTCAGGGTTTTAGCAAAGTCTTTATCTCAGTTGATCCTTGGCCAGGGAGGGGAGCATGGATGCTTTGGGCAGCAGAGGGCTCTCATAAGTGTCTCATTGAGATTGACAATTGGTCAGGTAATTGACCTCAGCTTATGTCACTTCCCTCACTCCTCAGGAAAGTTCATCATGACTGCTTCTGGTGACACAACTATCCTCATTTGGAATCTGAAAGGTCAGGTGTTGTCTACCATTAATACCAACCAAATGAACAATACACATGCTGCTATATCCCCTTGTAGCAGGTGAGCAAGGAGGGACTTGCATCTGGGATGGGTAGAGGCTGGGGCTGGGGGTTAGGGGTAGAGCAGTGAACCAGTTACAGGTAGCGGAAGGAGCATACTGTATGGAACAGGACACCTAGACTTAAGTCCTTAGTCTCTTATTTCTTCATCTATGGTTTTTGAAAGGTTGAGTAGGGGCACTACATATCTTATAGCATGGCTTTGGGGAAGGACTGAGATCATGTGTATAAAAGCACTTTAAAAAGATAGTGTCGTTTAGATGTAAGATGATTACATTTCTCAAAGGAGAGGCTTAATAGGTTTACAGAAACAAAATGCCCTTAAAATTAAGCTTTAAAGGAACTTGGGTTGTATGGCAGGTTTGTGGCCTCTTGTGGCTTCACTCCAGATGTCAAAGTTTGGGAAGTCTGCTTTGGGAAAAAAGGTGACTTCCAAGATGTTGTACGAGCCTTTGAACTGAAGGGCCACTCAGCAGCTGTCCAGTTCTTTGCTTTCTCCAATGACTCCCGAAGGTAAGTGAATTCTCTCTGATTTCTACCAGTGGCTTTCAGCCCCTCTTGGTAATCAGGGTTTTTTTTGCCTATCTCTGCAGGAGCCCTGAACTGGGTGGGGTGCCCGACCCTTAGCAGAAAATAGACATAGCAGTGGAATTGGCTTTCTAGCTGGAGCCCTTAGTACTGTCCCAGTGCCCTCTCCTCCAGGGTGCGTTGGCACTAGACCTATGATTTTCCATGCTGCAGGATGGCTTCTGTCTCCAAGGATGGTACATGGAAACTGTGGGACACAGATGTGGAATACAAGAAGCAGCAGGACCCCTACTTGCTGAGGACAGGTCGCTTTGAAGAGGCGAGCACCATGCCATGCCGTCTGGCACTCTCCCCTGATGCCCAGGTCTTGGCCTTGGCCAGTGGCAGCAGTATTCATCTCTACAATACCCGGCGGGGTGAGAAGGAGGAATACTTTGAGCATGTCCATGGGGAGTATATTACTGACTTGTCCTTTGATATCACTGGCCGGCTTCTGGCCTCCTGTGGGGACCGGGCAGTGCGGCTGTTCCATAACACCCCTGGCCACCGGGCGGTGGTAGAAGAAATGCAGGGCCTCCTAAAGCGGGCCTCCAATGAGAGCACCCGCCAGAGGCTGCAACAGCAGCTGACCCAGGCCCAGGAAGCCCTGAAGAGCCTGGGTGCATTGAAGAAATGACTCTAGGTGGGTGCAGCAGGAACGATCTGGCTGCCTTCTGCCACCACTGCTGCCACTTTTCTTCCCAGGTACTCCCTAAGTGTAAACCTTTCAAAAGGGGTATCCTGATTTTTTAAATGATAGCCCCTCCTTTTTCCCATTGAAGCTGTTCTTGCCCACTTAGATCTCTTATTCTTGCTGGTTGTGACTCCTGGCCTTTCTTGACCTTCCAGGGTAATGACCAGCTTGTTTTTTCCTGAGCCCAAGGGGTGGAATCTGTCTTCACTGGGTACTAAAGAGAGTGGTGTATAGAAGAGACAGGGAGTATGGTCTTTGACCTTGTGATAGCATACCCTGATTGCCAAAGAAGTTTGTAATTGTGTAGGCAAATTCTGAAGAATGCGTGAGTACTAACCAGCAATGTTGCAGGGGTAAGAGACTGGGATATCTTACAACTATATAACTCTGGTATGGGTTGGGGAAAGTAGCTAACACCATCAAAAAGTAAGTACGGGGTTTCATTCTATACCTCAGTTTTCTTATTTGTAAAGTGGAGAATAATCTTTTGACCTCACAAAGACACAGTGGGGATATGAGAGTAAAAAGTCCCTAGATTAGTAGAAAAGAACAAGTAATATATGTTATCTGTTGTCCAATATCATTTATTAACTACTGGGCAAAAGAGGGTCTTGAACACTGTAGTTTGAAACTAAATTAGGAAAGAAACACATCCATTGGGAAGGTGAAGTTACTGGGACCATATATTTCGTACCTAGTACTGCTTCAAGTTGTGTGGAGGGATCAGAATCCCAAAATGGAGTCTTCTTTTCCAGGAGGTTATATCCTGTTGGAGGGGACCCCTTTTAGTCCCTTAAACATTTGCATGTCTGGTCTGCTCTGCTCTGCTCAGCACTGCTCAAGGCACTGAAAATAAGTATGACAGACATGATCTCTGCTGTGAAAGATGACTGGTGGGAGAGTGGTACATTTGTCTATTAAGTGCTTAATATTCAATATTAGGTGTTTTTGTTAGTTTATTCATAGTTGTAGAAGGCCCTGTAAAAGTCAAGGTAAGAGGATTGAACCAGGACAGAGGGAGTGGATATGAAGGTGAAGTTAAAGGGATATACTTGATAAAGGATTAGATATTTAGAAGTTTGAACTTTTGAAGTTGAGGACTACTTGGACGTGGGAGGTAAAGGAAAAGAGGATCTAGGAAGACTTGAGTCTAGGTGAAATTTATTCATTGAAAATCATTCTTATTTCTCCTCCTTAAAACTGGGACCTCCCTTACCCCCAATGCACATAAATGTTTGAACAAGCCACAGCCTTGAATTATCCTTAATTACTCCCTTTGTTACTCCCTCTGCCCCACTACCACTACTGCCATCCACTTCACTAAAAAAATTTTGATTGTTTTCCAGATTATATTATATCCTGAATCTGCTACTTCTCTCCATCTGTTCTCTTACTATCTTGGTTCTAGTCACTGTCATCTACTGGATAATACAGCTTCCTTGCTGGTTTCCCTGTTTCTTTTCCTGCCTCATTAAATCACTTTTCCACATAGAGTGATCTCTTGAAAATGTAAGCAAGATCACATTATTCCTCAGTTAAAACCCTCCAGAGACCCCTCCCATCTCACTTGAAATAAAATCCAAAATTCTCACCATGGCCCACAGGGTCATATGTAATCTGGCTGCTACTTCCTTACGTATTCTTTTTACCACTCTTCCAACCACCCAAACCTTGATGTTTCTCAACCAAGCCAAATTATTTCCAGCTTCAACAGGGACTTGGGCCTATGCTGTTCCCTCTGCTTAGAAGTGGTTTTCTTTTCTGTTGGCTGGCTTGTCATAATTTAGATCTCGGTTTCAATTACACTACAGAGAGACCCTTCCTAATCACCCAATCTGAAGTAGCCCTTTCCACTAATCACATCACATCCATCATATTAGCCTATGTAATGTACTTTGTATTTCTTAGTGCTAACTGAAATTATCTTGTTTGGATAATTCTTTTGTTTGCTTCAGGGGTTTCAGTTTCAGGGCTTATGGATGTCAAATGGGTGTCTTCTGGGTGTAAGACAGGAGGAAATGGTAGGGACTGAAGTGATCTCTAGACGGCATGTGTCCTCTAGAGGACACGTGGATAAGTGGCAGGAGTGGCTTCTGTGTTTTCAGAAATCCAGCAGAAGTTGCCATTTCGTAGAAGCTGGCAGTTTGTTATAAAAAGAAAATAAGCATTGTGTGGACCAAACAAAACACTAATGTGGGCCAGATGCAGCCCACCAGACTTAATTGTCAGCTTCTGGATTGTTCATTAACCCACTGGAATACTAGCTGCACAAAGGCAGAATCCTTGTCTTTCTGATGTGCTCTGTATCCCAAGCACAGTACCTGGGACAGAAAAAGCCCACAATAAATAACAGAAATTTTAGTACTTTCTGTGAGTATCCTCCACTCTTGCTTTCCATTGTGATTTTATGTTCCTAATAACAGATTTCTGATTGGTAGTACTATGCACGTGGGTCCTGGTGAGGATTAGCTTTCTGGTTGTCAGGAGAATGAGACTTAAACTCTTCATATCTGCTTGGCACTGGCCTTCCTCTCATTGTAAAGTGACCATAGAATGTTACCGAAGTCAGAAGTCTTCAGTTCCAGTTTCAGCTGGATCACTGATTGATTTGAGACCTTGAGCAGATAGACTGTTTGACACTCTGAGTTTGTTTCCTCATCTGTAAAATGGGAATAAATCCTGTCCTGTGTTTCTGATGAGCTGAGTGAAAGCACTACAAAAGTCATTACAGACACTTGGTGAGGACAGAAAGCTCCTGTCACTAAAAATGAACCTACTTCTCTTGTAAGCATAGGGAAGATATATAGATATTAACATAGAGCAGAGGCTGCTGTTATTTTGATTAAAAATCCTTGTGTATGAAGGCAGCATAATATTTTAATATTACTATTTCAATTTCTGTGGTTTTGAAATTTTTCAAAATAAAAAGTTGGGGAAATATTTTAAATTGTGGTATGTAGCCTATTTTATTTATCAAAAATAAAAATATCTATTTACTTATTTATTTTAAATATTTTATTTATTGTTTTTAGAGAGAAGCAGAGAGGGAGAGAGACATCAATGTGTGGTTGCCTTTCATGTGCCTCCAGCTATGGACTTGGCTGGAGACCTGGCTTGCAACCTGGTTATGTGCCCTGGTTATGTGCCTGGCTGGGGAATTGAACCAGCAACCTTTGGGTTGGCAGGCCAGTGCCTTATCCACTGTGCCACCAGCCAGGGCAAAAATAAAAATACTTAAACCACAGTTTTCATCAAGGTAACTATATTCATGTTTAAATAGTTGTTCTATAATTAGAGATGATAAGAGATAAGTAGGAAGCATATACTAATGTGATGAGTTATCAGTGATGGTAGGTTACTTCATATAATGCTAGATAGACCCAGCACTGTCCCAACTTGACCTCATGTCTAAGAACTTAGTAATTTGGGGATTTATGTACTCTACAAAATTCCAAAAATAAGGGTCTTTCTTGTGAGCATAGTTGGTTTCAGTCATAATGTGGTGTCAAAGTAGGCCATCTCCTGGTCAAGGCCTGTTTCTCTTTTCTTCCAACTTGCTTCTTTCCCACATTGCGAGCGATACCCCAGCCTGTACCCCTCGAGTGCCATCATATCTCTGAGAGCCACCCACCACTTGAGCCTTAAAGGTATGCACCATAGCAGCACTGCCTTTGTAGAAATGGACCTACAGGAGAGGCTTGTACAGGCCCTGCAAGCAAGTTCGGACCTGTTGGGGCAGGGATTCCAAGGTCTTAGGTATGTGGTCCATGGTCTGGTGGGTGAAGTGGTGACACAGGCCCTTGAGTAGTCACATTTCCCTCATCCTGCAAGGTCTTTGCCTCATGGGGAGGGGAATCGCAGGAGGAGGGCCAAGACAAGTCCCTTTAGAAGGAGCCGAAGTTGGTCTGAAGGTTGTGAGTGATTGTTAAGCTGATTAACAGGAGTCCCTTTGCCCACGTCTAACACTGTTAACTGCTCTTTGTTTTTGCCCCTGCAGTTTCAAGTTAACTATACCAAGGTCTCATTAATAATCAGAAATACAGTATTTTTAACCTGGCTGGTGTGGCTCAGTAGAGTGCTGCCCTGCGAACCAAATGGTTGCAGGTTCAATTCCCAGTCAGGGCACATGCCTAGGTTGAGGGCCAGGTTCCCAGTTGGGGGAATGCAAGAGGCAACCACACATTGATATTTTCCTTCCTCTCTCCCTTCCCCTTTCTCTTAAATAAAATCTTTTTCAAAAAATACAGTTTTTTATTGTGAATTTCTGGGGGTTCAACCAGGTATATATCTCAGAGATCTTGAAGTTCTGGACACATGGGAAGTCTTGTATACTTTCTTAACTAGTATCTGTGGCCTGATTACTGGCTCTCCATTCTCATATTTAAATTCTTCCAGGTGTCCCACAGACCAGCTACAGCCAGGGTACCAGCATGGAAACTATTCACACCTGGCTCATTGCTCCATCACATCCCAGAATCAGTCTGACTGGTTAAGAAGGAAGCCAGGGGAGCTGAGCATACCAACTTTCTCTCTAATAAACTGAAAGAGCTTGGTCCTGCTTTCATTATAGGTGCTGTTACTACAGCAAGTGAACTTAGCTTTTTCACATTTAAACATTTCAGACTGTTTACTGACTTGTATGCTAGCTAATTGAATATCAGGGATTTTTTTTTTTTTTAATAAAAATTTCAGTTAAACTTATTGAATATCCAGTTTTACCCTGGCTGGTGGCATAGTGGATAAGGTGCCAGCCTGCGAACCCAAAGCCCAAAGTTGCTGGTTCAGTTCCCAGCCAGGGCAACATAACCAGGTTGCAAGCCAGGTCTCCAGCCACAGACCTCATTGGAGACCTGGTTTGCAACCTTGTTATGTGCCCTGGCTGGGGAATCGAACCTGCGACCTTTGGGTTCACAGGCTGGCGCCTTATCCACTGTGCTACCAGCCAGGGCACAGGTTACTTTTGCGAACTGATTAATCAAAGTGAAAGCCAATTAACTGTGAAGTATTAAAAACCCATTACTTCTCTGCACAAATCTGGCTTCCCATTTGGGGAAAAGTAGGAAGCAAAGCCCAGGAGGTCTTATCCAATCTTTGGCTGAAACCCTTAGGGAATCATACCTCCTTCCAGGAATCTCCTTTCCCTGTGATGTCCAGTACTTAGTGCTTGTGTGTGTTGAGAGGACTAAAGATACTCCTTCTCCATGCAACCCTGTACTGAGATAAAATGCCCTTCCCCTAGTTCCTACTCTGGGAACATGGGGTATCAGGAGCCTACTGCTTTGCTCTCAGGGGTACCCCACATTTCTATTAACTTCACAGCCCCTTCCTGCTTTCCACTTTTGAGGGGTTCTCACATATCCACCCCTCCCACACATCTTTGTGTTTCTCTCTTTTTTGACCAGAGAAGAACTTGGGGACCACTGGGTCCAAAGTGCTCATCTTACAGAATAGAGGCTCAGACTCCTGAAGTTATTTGCCTGAGCTTATTCAGCAAGTTGTTGCACAATGGAGACCAACACTTGGGCCTTCTCCCACCAGCTCAGCTGGACTGTCTCCTCTCCTGCGGCAGTAGACGTAGCTCTGAGGTATTCTTCATGACTCTTGCCTCTGGTATTCATGCCTCTGTCTGATCCCCTTCCTTTAAGTGTGGGTAGGACCTGTGACTTGTTTCTGACCAGTAGAATTTGCCAAAGGGGACAGGATGTCACTGGTGATTGAGTTACATTATGTAAGACTCCTCGTTAACAGACTCACCTTCTCCCTTGCTGGCTTGTGATAGGGTCTGTATGGACAGCCTGTAGAAGTTGAGGGCTGAGGCCTTACTAATATTCTGGACTCTAGTCAAGATGGTGGCATAGGTAGACATGGCTTTCTTTGCACAACCACATTCAAATTACAACTAAAATATAGAACAACCATCACTCAGAACTGTCAGAAATCAAGTTGAATGGAAGTCTGACAACTACAGAGTTAAAGAAACCACATCCATCCAGACTGGTATGAGGGGTGCAGCTACAAAACGGGCTGGCCCTGTATACACGTATAGTAGATAAAAATTCAGGAGGGCCATCTCAGGAGCAAGGAATCCCAGCCCCACACCAGGACCCCCAGCCTAGGATTCCTGTGCCAGGAAGATAAATCCCCATAATTTCTGGCTGCAAAAACCAGTGGGGATTGAGTCGGTGGAAGAAACTTATGGAGCCCCAAGCAGTTCCTCTTAACCCACACATAGACTTCACCTACTCAGACTCACTTTCTCTGAGCTCCAGCACTATGACAGCAGCTTGAAAGGCACCAGTGGCAAACGGAAAAACCGAAGCGTCTGGCATCAAAGCGAGAAGAGGCTGTTGTCCTTTTTCTAAACCGTCCTCCAACAGAGCTGGCAAGCTGCAGCCATATCTGAGATTCCACCAACCTGGCTAACACTGTTTGACCCATCTTGGAGATTCCCAGAGATTGCCTCACCCAACTTACAGGCCACCCAAGCTGCTTTTCCATATGAATAGCTGGTCTTGGCTCATGCTTCATAACTTAAATTTTCTCAAACAAGCAACAGCTGGCCTCAGTGAGCCCCACGGCTAGCACAAGCAGCAACTGTCTGAGATTGCTTTATAGCTCAGGCAGGGTACCCAGGGCAAACCACAGGGGCTGACTTTGGCCTGCACAACCCAGAAAACCCCAAGACCAGCACATCCAGTGGACAGCTACAGACCACTTCAGAGTACCATCGCCCTGCCCCTACACAGCCGATCCTCCACACTGGGTGGAGGTTTGGTGTTAAGTGGTCACAGCCAATTCTTGAAGTTGGTTAGCCTGGGTTAATCTCTCCCATTGATCTGCCAACAGCAACCAAGGCTCAACTACAAGAGGAGGATGTACTCAGCCACATGAAGGGCACACCTTGAGTACTCAGCTTAGGTGACAGGGGAGGCTGTGCCACTGTACCCTACAGGACACCTACTACATTAGGCCACGCTACCAAGACAGGAAGTTAGAGCAGCTCTACCTAATGCACAGAATCAAACAAAGGGTGGCTGCCAAAACAAGGACGTAAAGAAACATGGCCCAAATGAAAGAATAAAAGAACAGGTCAAAACTCCAGAAAAAGAGCTTAACAAAATGGAGATAAGCAATCTATCAGATGCAGAGTTTGAAACACTGGTTATAAGGATGCTCAAGGAACTTTGAGGACCTCAACAGCATAAAAAATTATCCAGTCCTGGCTGGTGGCACAATGGATAAAACTCTGGCCTGCAAACCCAAAGGTCACTGGTTCAATTCCCAGCCAGGGCACATAACCAGGTTGCAAGCCAGGTCTCCAGCCAAGTCTGTAGCTGGAGGCAGGTGAAAGGCAGCCATGCATGGATATTTCTCTCCCTCTCTGCCTCTCTCCCTTCCCCTCTTTCTAAAAATAATAAATACAATCTTTTTTAAAAAAAGATCCAATCAGAAATGAAGGCTACACTAATTAAAATAACAATTTACAGGGAAACAACAGTAGAATGGATAAAGCCAAGAATCAAACCAATGATTTGGAACATAAGCAAAAACAATCATTCAGAACAACAAGAATAAAAGAATTTAAAAATGAGGATAGTGTAAGCAGCCTCTAGGACAACTTTAAGAGGTCCAACATTCACATCATAGAGATGCCAGAAGGAGAAGTCAAAGCAAAAAATGAGGAATCTATTTTTAAAAATAACTTCCTAACTTGGTGAAGGAAATAGACAAATTCAGAAAGCATGGAGAGTTCCAAACAGGATAGATGCAAAGAAGCCCACTCCAAGACACATCATAATTAAAATGCCAGAGATTAAAGATAAAGAGAGAATCTTAAAAGCAGCAAGATAAGAGAAGTTAGCTGAGGGAGAGTTCCCATGAGACTATCAGGTGATTTCTCAAAAGAAACTTTGCAGGTTGGATGGGATTGGCCTGCAATATTCAAAGTCATGAAGAGCAGGGACCTATAACCAAGATTGCTCTACCTTGGAAAACTATCATTTAGAATGGAAGGGCAGATAAAGAGCTTCCCACGCAAGAAAAAACTAAAGGACTTCATCATCACCAAACCATTATTATATGAAATGTTAAAGGGACTTATTTAAGAAAAGATCAAAACTATAAATAATAAAATGCAAAAAATATGTATCCATCAACAATTGAATCTAAAAACAAACTAAGCAAACAAGAACAGAGACAGAATCATGGATACAGAGAACATTTTGATGGTTACCAGATGGGAATGGGGTATGGGAGAATTGGTGAAGAAGTGAGGGGATTGAGAAATACAAGTAGTCTGACTGATGTGGCTCAGTGGATTAAGCGCCAGCAAAAGGTCACTGGTTCATTCAGGGCACATGCCTGGGTTTCTGGTCAAGTTCCTGGTCGATGGCATGGGAGACATAACCAACTGATGTTTCTCTCACACATCAATGTTTCTATCCCTCTCTTTCTCCCTCCCTTCCTCTCTCTGAAAAAAATAAATAAAATATTTTTTTAAAAAGTACAATAGGTAGTTACAGAGCAGCTATGGGGATGTAAAGTACACTATAGGAAATGGAGTAGCCGAAGAACATATATGCATAACCCATGGACATGAACAATGGTGAGGGGTTGCCTGAGGGAGGGGGGATGCTGGAGGCAGGGGGAAAGGGGAAAAATCAGGACATATAATAGCATAGTCAATAAATATAATTACAAAAAATAAAACTAATATCCTTGCCCTCCACAATGTTGTCCAAATTGTGTTCCCTTTTGTTGACTCCTCAAGAGCAAGATCTTATGTATTCTGTACAGCCCTGCTGCTTCAGTGACTTGTCACAGGGACTTGACAATAGTCCTTAAAGGAGTTAGCAGAACAGGAGATAGTGCCTTTCTAAAACCATAATGTAAGCAAAGTGGTAAAAATTAATTCTACTTTAAAAACTTGATCTTGTATCTGTTATAGGATTTTGCATAGTTCTTTATATCTCAGGGGCACTCAGCAAATATGTTTTGATTTGATACATTAATCAGAACTATATTGGGACTCCTTCAGTTTCAAGTGTCATAAACCTGACTCCTTTTGTATTAAACAACAACAACAACAACAACAAAGGGTAGAGGGAACTTGTTAGTTCATGTAATGAAAATTTTAGAAGTTCAGACATGGCTTGATCTAGGTGCTTAACAGAGACCATCAGCAATCTGCTTACCTCATTGTCTTAGCTCTGTTTTCCTGTGTGCTGACCCCACTATCAGGAAGGCTCTCCTTAAGTGGTAATCAATATGGCTTTAGCAGTTTCAGTCTTACAATCTTCCAGCTTAGCAACTGGTGGGGAAAGAGTGTCTCTATCTGAAGACTTTCAGCAAAAGTCCTGAGAAGGACCCCCTTAGTTCACATATCCATCCGTGAGCCAATCATTGTAACCTATACACTGTGCTATGATTGGCCAAATATCAAGTAAAGCATTATATACTATATACATATACTATATATATATACTATACTATATATATATATATAGTAGCAGAATAATGGCCTCCCAAAGATGTCCATGTCTAATCCCTGGAACCTGTGAATTTGTTAGGTTACATGCAATACTAGTCAGTTTGGACTGCTTGAACCAAGTACCATAGACTAGGAAACTTAAACAACAAAAAATTTTTTTCTCACAGTTCTGGAGGCCGGGAAATCCAAGATGAGGATACTGGCAGATTTAGTCTCTGGTACAGGCCCACTTCCCAGTTCATAGACAGTCCTCTTCTTGCTCTGCCCTTATAGCCAAAAGAGTGTGAGAAAACTCTCTAGGGTCCCTTTATAAGGGCACAAGTAACATTCATGAGGACTCCACCCTAATGACATATTTACCTCCTAATACTATCACATGGGGGGGGGGGGTTAAGATTCTAACATTAATTTTATGGGGACATAAATGTGTCAGTCCATTATATGTGCCAAAGGAGAATTAAGGTTGCTAATTAGCTGGCTTTAAAATAGGGAGACTAGCCTTGGTGGGGTAGCTCAGTTGGTTAGAGTATCACCCTGATATGCCAAGGTTGTAGGTTCAATCCCCTGTCAGGACAAATGCAAGAATCAATCAGCAAATGCATAAATAAATAGAACAACAAGTTGATATCTCTCTCTCTAAAATCAATGAACACAAATAAAATAAAATAGGAAGGCTATCCTGATTATCTGGGTGGGCCCAATGTAATCACAGAGAAACTATGTCCCCAAAAGTAGAAGAGGGAAGCAAAAGAGAGAACCAGAGAGATGACAGCATGAGGAGCTGATGTTGCTGACTTTGAAGATGGAGGAAGGAGTCATGAACCAAGGAAAGTGGACAACTTCTAGAAGCTGGAAAAGAAAAGGAAACAGATTCTCTCCTGGAGCCTCTAGAGAGAATGCACTTTGATCTTAGTCCAGTGAAATCCACATTAGACTTCTGATCTATAGGATAATGTATTTGTGCTGTTTTAAGCCAGTAAGTTCATTGTAATTTGTCACAGCAGCAACGGAAAGTGAACAGTGATATAGTGCATAAAACACACAGAGTATGTGCTACAACCATTTATGTGAAAAAATGAACATGTACTTTTGTATGTATGTTGATGGATGTGTAGACCGGTTCTCAGCCTTGGCTATATGTATATACATTAGAGCTATCTGGAAAGTTTAAAAAACATATTCCAGTGTTTAGGCTGCACACCCTTAAGTGAAAACTACTAGGCACAGGGTGGCAGGTGGGAGGGAGAGAAGAACTCGGGCATCAGTGTCTTTTGAACCTTCCCAGGTGCAGCCTGGTTGAGACCATTGGAGCAGATCATTGATGGCAAACAGGATGACTGCAGGACCAGGGAGAGAAAGATGAAAGAACTTGCTGTATTTTTTTTAAAAAAAGATTTTATGTATTATTCTTAGAGAGAGTGGAAGGGAGGGAGAAAGAGAGAGAGAAATATCAATGTATGGTTACCTTTTGCATGCCTCCAGTTGGGGACCTGGCTGGAGACCTGGCTTTCAATCCAGGCATGTGCCCTGACTGGGAATCGAACAGATGACCCTTTGGTTTACAGGCTAGCGACATTCCACTGAGCCACATCAGCCAGGTTTGCTGTATTTTTCAAACCTTTGAATTTTACTGTATATCTTAAATAGACAAAACAAACTTTTTATTATGGTAAATTTCAGAGTATACAAAGTAGAGAGACTGGTATGTGAACCCCTACATATCCATCACCCAACTTCAACAAGTACTAATATTTTTATTCCCTTTTAATTTTGTAGCATGTTCATTAGAAAGTAAACATATTATTATGTATTAATTAAATAATATGAAAATAAAATATAGGCGACCAAGCTGTCATGCAAAACTATGGAGATAAAACCTCAGGGAGCCCTGGCTGGTAGCACAGTGGATAAGGCGCCGGCCTGCGAACCCAAAGGTTGCAGGTTCGATTCCCCAGCCAGGGCACATAACCAAGTTGCAAACCAGGTCTCCAGTCAAGTCTGTGGCTGGAGGCAGGTGAAACGCAACTATACATTGACGTCTTTCTCCCTCTCTGCCTCTCTCCCTTCCCCTCTTTCTAAAAATAATAAAATAAAATCTTAAAAAAAAAAAAGATATTAAAAAAAAAATAAAAATCAGCAATATTTAAAAACAAAACAAAACAAAAACCTCAGGGACAGGACCCAAGAACCTGGACTTTAATAGCTTCTTGGGGGACCCTCACAGTTGAGGGTAGCACTGGACATCTCTGCCTCTGCCTGGCCCTCCCTGGCCATACTCGTGTGTCATACTTTCTGGTGCATCTTACGAGTAATGTGTCAAGAAATCACCACCTATGAACATTTCGAAGGTGTCCTAGAACCATTTTCCATTTTTAGCCCATGCAATATCTATCTTGATGAATTCTAAAAGGTTCACTGTTTCTGCTTAAGAAAGCCTGTGGAGTCCTTCACAACCTCTTACTGGTTTTCTTTACTCTTTAAGACTATTTCTTGGGCCTCTGTGGCCCTACAAAGGAGCACAACTTCCAATGGCTTTCACAGAGGGAAGATCTTGGTCCTGGTCCTCTGTCTTCTCTCTCAATGGGGGCTTTTATCACAACCCAGGAAGGAGGAAAGAGAGAGAAACTTTAGCATATTTCAGGCTCTTACTCTTCAAGGCTTCTCTTCAAACAGTTGCTCATAAATACCAGTGTGACAGACAAACACACAGGGTTCTGGTCTAGAACCACATGCATCACCAGGTCCCTCAGGCCCTGTCCTCCACTAAAGCAGCCAGGGTGAGGATCTCGGCTTTCTGAGAGGTTAGATAAAAGGAGAGAATTGAGAGAGGTAAACTCAATGCTCTGAGGCCTCTAGAAGAGTGGGATTATATGCTTTTGAACAATCATGGAGGAGGTTGGGTCTTGAAAGACAGGTATTTCAAAAGGAGGGTAGTGAGTGGGTTAGGAGAGAACATGGCATTCCTTAGGGAAGAAACTGTAATAGCAGATGTGGACATGTGCAAAGTCTGCTCAGGGAACAGGTCTTGTTCAGTTGTTGCTAAATGTACAGGAAGGAGTCCTGGCTGGTGGCTCAAAGGATAAGGCGCCGGCCTACGAACCCAAAGGTCACTGGTTCGATTCCCAGCCAGGGCACATAACCAGGTTGCAAGCCAGGTCTCCAGTCAGCTCTGTGGCTGGAGGCAGGTGAAACGCAACCATACATTGATGTCTCTCTCCCTCTCTGTCTCTCTCCCTTCCCCTCTCTCTAAAAACAATGAATAAAATCTTTTTAAAAAGTACAGGAAGGAGCAGTGGCACTGGAAGCCAAAAAGACTATTTCTGCCTCACCATATCTGCAACACAACCCTATGAAGTACAGAGCCATTGCTATTGAACTCATTCCACAGAATTAAAAAAAAAGAACAAAACAACTGAGGTTCAGAGTGGTTAGGTGACCTAAGCAAAGCCATGAGACTATTAAATGGCTGAGTGAGGACTTTGATCCAGAGTTTGTCTCGTAGCATTCTTTTCCCTGTGACTGATATCATACTTGGGGCCCTGAACAATCTGTAATGTATGGTATGAGTTTTCTGGTAGCACGGAGACACAGAAAGTACTTTCCAAAAGGCATGATTATCAAAGGTACACTGGGCCAGCATGTGTGCTCTTTGAGGGAGCACTGCGAGTGATACAGTGGAACTAAATGGCTCTGATAAAGAAAGCGGGCCCTGGCTGGTGGCTCAGTGGATAAGGCACAGGCCTGCGAACCCAAAGGTCACTGGTTTGATTCCCAGCCAGGGCATATAACCAGGTTGCAAGCCAGGTCTCCAGCCAGGTCTGCAACTGGAGGCAGGTGAAAGGCAACTATACATTGATGTCTCTCTCTCGTTCTCTACTTCTGTCCCTTCCCTTCTCTCTGAAAATAATTTAAAAATTTTAAATCTGAAAAAAAAAAAAGTGGGATGATTTACAATATGAATAGGGCAGAAAGGGAGAAGTCAGCTAATGGTGGGCCCTAAAGAGAGCCTGTAGGGAAGAATGGTGTTCATTCATTCATTTATTCATTCAGTAATTTTTTTGAGCACCTCCTCCGAGCCAAGTGCTGAGCTAGGTGTGGGAGATATGATGGTGAACTTGAGGACGGGGTCCCTGCCTTCACCAAACTGACATTTCAGGAGATAAAGAGCAAATGAGTAAGTAAAAGAATTTCAAGTTGTGATTAAGCATATGATCTTCAGGAACGTACGAGAAACATCTACCCAGTGTTGTGTGGTCTTCAGGGTGGCTTCTCCTGCCTGCAGTGGAAATCCCTGCTTCTTCTTCTTCTTCTTCTTCTTCTTCTTCTTCTTCTTCTTCTTCTTTTAAGATTTTATTCATTATTTTTAGAGAGAAGGGCAGGGATGGAGAAAGAAAGGGAGAGAAACATCAATGTATGGTTGCCTTTCACCTGCCTCCAGCTACAGACCTGGCTGGAGACCTGGCTTGCAGCCTGGTTATATGCCTTGGCTGGGAATCAAACCAGCAACCTTTGGGTTTGCAGACCAGCATCATTCCACTGAGCCACCAGCCAGGGCCAAAATCCTTGCTTCTAAGTATACTGCTGACTGTGTCCGTCCTCCTGCTTGCAGTAATTTGGGGAAGGCTTCATCAAAGGGGAAATGTTGAGATTGGACATTTTTTTTAATATAGCAGCCAACCTTCTTTATTACAGAAAAGCAAGCTTGACATGAAACTTTGCAAGGACAGTATATAAAGCAGGAATCAGGAAGGAGTTACTAGTGGCTGAAGTAGAATCTGTGAACATGACAATGTCATCCCATGAGGTTGGACATTCATTCAACAAATACTTTCTTTTTAGTTTAAAGTAATTTATTTATTTTTAGAGAGAGGGGAAGGGAGGGGAAAGAGAGGGAGAGAAATATCAATTTGTGAGAGATACATCGATTGGTTGCCTCTTGCACACCACCAGCCAGGGACCTGGCCCACAACCTAGGCATATGCCCTGACTGGGAATCAGTTGGCAGGCTGGCACTCAATCCACTGAACCACACCAACCAGGGCTCAACAAATACTTAATGAGAACTTCCTGAGTACCAGGCTTTGTTCTAGATGCTAGGGATAATCAATGAACAGAAGAAAATTGAACCATGTTTGTACTTTTGTGGAGCTTCTGGAAGGAGGACAGATAGTAAGATAGGCAAATAAAATAGCATTTCAGATGGTGATGAACGCCTTAGAGAAAAATAAGTTATAGAAGAGGGATACAATGTGTAAGGGGACAGATATCAGACTTAACTAGGGTGGCCAAGGAAGGATGCATTGATAACATTTGAATAAAGACCTCAGGGGCCCTGGCTGGTAGCACAGTGGTTAAGGTGCCGGCCTGCGAACCTAAAGGTCGCAGGTTCGATTCCCCAGCCAGGGCACATAACCAGGTTGCAAACCAGGTCTCCAGTCAGGTCTGTGGCTGGAGGCAGGTGAAATGCAACCATACATGATGTCTCTCTCCCTCTCTGCCTCTCTCCCTTCCCCTCTTTCTAAAAATA
>PVIW01003274.1:57734-109539 GCA_004026585.1 Noctilio leporinus | reverse complement strand
AGACCTCAGGGAGGTGAGATAGGCATGTAAATATAAGCAGGATAGGTGTTCCAGGTGGAGGAACCTGCAATGCAAAGGCCCTGAGGCAGGATTTTTTACTGGGTGTTTTCAGATAAGCAAGGAGGCCAGTGTAGTTGGAGCAGAGACAGCCAAGATTAGAGTTGTAGGAAGTGAGGTCAGAGAATTAATAAGTGTAGGTATGGGAACAGATGGTGCATTGTAGGCCACTATAGCTTTTACTAGAAAGGGAAGCCACTGTCTTTAATGCAAATTGCCCAAGGCAGAGGTTTGGCCCGGCTCTTCTCTGCATCCTCTTCAGCATCTAGCACAAGGCTTTCATGTAGAAAATGTCAAGGTACTGTTTTTTAATTTTTTTAAAGATTTTTATTATTTTTAGAGAGAGGGATAGGGAGAGAGACATCAGCATATGGTTGTCTTTCACCTGCCTCCAGCTACAGAGCTGGCTGGAGACCTGGCTTGCAACCTGGTCATGTGCCCTGACTGGGGAATCAAACCAATGACCTTTGGGTTCGCAGGCCAGCGCCTATCAACTATGCCACCAGCCAGAGCCAAGGTACTATTTTTTAAAGATAAAACTATGTCCGATGTCATTTGTGCGGTCTCCAGGGCATATAGTTGTTAGGTACCCACTTTGATCACTATCTTAGGCAGAGGGAGCTGCAGTGGAGATAAGGTGGGGAATGTAGGGCCAGGTGGATAAATGTGGGAAGGAAACAGGTGGATCACTGGGTCTTTGGAGCCAAGGATGGCTCAAGGAAGTTGATTGACTGGCAGGGCTGGAGGACTGATGGGTTCAGGAGGCTAGTGCAGCCAGGAGGAGCAGTGGGTTGTGTATTAGAGGCAAGCTATAGGAAAGAAGTCTCAGCCAGGAAGCTGGCCAGATGTGGAAATGAATAACTGCCAGGTGTTGGGCTGTGTGCCTAGACCAGGGGGACCTATTAACAGAGCTGGAGAGGCCTGGAGAGTTTGCCTCTCACAACACTTACCATGTTATTCCTTGTGTTTTATTTTCCTATTGCTTTTTTTCACACCTCAAGGGTAGTGAGTGTGTCTTATTCATCTTTGCATCACCCAGCGTCCACTGCTATAGGGCATACAGCAGGTGCTTAGGCAGTACTTGCATCATTTTGGATCAGTTGGGTTTGAGAAAGAGGTGTGCCTGCCACCTCTTATCCCATTACTTCTAGAATCATTCCTTCCCTCCACATGCTGATTCAACAATCCCACTCCTCAGTCAGGCAGAAGTTATTCCTGGGCCTTTCACTAGCAAGCCAACGTATGCTTATCAAGCCATGACATTGGTCAGTCAGGAAAGGCTAAACAGCATAGACAGAGGCTATATCAGGTTCAGGGTTAGCTAGGCGTTTCTCTGTGGCACACAGGAGGGACATTCCTTTAGAGGTGAGAGAAGTAGCCACTACCAACCAGTGCAACCTGTCACCTGCTTAAGCTCCTGAAACAGCTGCTATAGGACCCTCCCTGCATACTACTGCACGCATCAATAAATGCCTGTCTGGTGGGAGTTGCACTGAATATTCAGCATTTTCCCAAACCTTTATTGAGCATCTACAATGTTCACGGACAGAGTTATGCCTTGGAGCAATTGCATCTACCCTATTTTCAGAAGTCAACTTCAAGGCCATTTTTCTCCCATAAGCCTCTGGAAACCTCTCAGTTAGATTAGGGTTATCATAGTACCTGTACTTCCCTTAGCCTAGCATTTGTAAAATGGCATTTTAATGCCTATTTCTTGTCTGTTATGTTTTACTAAACTGTAAGTTCAATGAAAGCAAAAACCAATTTTATCCGCAGCACTTAGCACAGAGCCACAACGAAGGAATCATTTAATTAACAACTGCTGAATTAAATAAGACAGTGTTATAAAGTGCGAAGTATGAAGAAAGTGGAACCCCAGGACATCAGGTGAATGCTTCTCAATTCAGTTGGATGTTGGAAGAGTACAGAAGTGGTCAGCTCATCTGGAGCGGAAGGTTGGAAGACATACTGAAGAAAGGTGTGAAATTTTCTGTGGTTGGAGCACAGCGGTTTATCCGTGGAGCTAGGGCGCCAGACAAGGAGGGGCAACAGGACAGGATGGTACAGAATCGGGATCTAGTTAAGGTCAAGTCTATTAACACAGTTAATGGCTGCAACCCTGCCCAAAGAACTAAGGTGCCGACCTCCAAATCCCCTGGGAAAGTACCAGCGACTATACTGGCAGCACTTCGCACCTCGCCCTGCCCAGCGCACATGCCGCCGCTCCCCTGCCCTGGCCTGCTGGACTCCCTCCTAGGGCACCCAAGGGACCCAGCGCCAGAGGCGGGGCGCGCAGGCGCGCTGAGGCCTCCAGCCCCAAGGGGCGGGCGGGTGAGCGCGCTCCCTCGCGCACGCGCGCACGGAGGGGGCGACGGCTGCGGTGACGCTGCTGCCGCGGGAGGGTGGCGGCGCGTGAGGCGCGCAATTCCCCGCATCTTGGGAGCAGTACCCAGGCTCCCGCCGCGCCGGCCGCCGCCATGTCGGGCAGGTCAGTCCGGGCTGAGACCCGCAGCCGAGCCAAAGACGACATCAAGAAGGTGATGGCGGCCATCGAGAAAGTGCGGAAATGGTGAGGGGCTGGGGCCAAGGATGCTGACATGGGTCGCCGGCCCAGGCCCAGGGGTCGCCAGACCGGCGAGTGTGATGGGAACCTACTGGCTGGCACTTGGGGGAGGGGGGGCGCAAAAGAAGGCGGGAGGAGAGTGCAGTCCCGCCGGCGTAAGGTCAGAGGGCGCACCGAATGTGGCCAATCAGAGGCTCGACCGGCTATAGCCCCGCCCACCTGTCAATGGGCGGTGCGTCACCCGGGGAGCGGCCGGCTTCCGTTTGCTCTGGTTCGCCGGGCCTTGCTCCGTGCGCTGGTGTGAACGTGATGTCTCTGCGACCGCCTGCGTCTGGAGCCTTTAGCGTTGTGAACTGACCCATGTAATAACTAACAATCTGAGTATCCCGCCCGCTCTGCTTATTAAATCTAAGTTTGGTGAGAGGTACTCGGTACCTACCTGCCACCGGAGCACACTTGGTATGGGGACCAAAACTGTCCCTTAATACCGGTCCGCACGCTGTGAGCTAGGTAGGCGTTTTTTCTTTCTGCCCTGGTTCATGTAACGTTCATAGCAGGCGCTGGTTCACTACCTATTTTGTATCAGCAACTCTGATGTATTACTACATTGAAGTTTCACTGCCAACTGCTTACAATTTCTGGAGTGACTTTCTCTAGCAGATTATTAATAAAAGTCCCGGTAGGTGTTAACCCCTTCCAGGAGGCCTTCCCAAAGCCCTCCTGTCTTTCACGCTCCACCCCATTTAGGGGCTTCAGTTACCTTGGACTTGACGTGTTTGGTTGTCCATTTTCTCATAAGATAAAGTTCTTTATTCCATTAAACCCAAAGGCTTCGTGGGTAGTTGGGACCCAATATAAACATTAGTTAAATAGTCCTGGATTTTTTATGGAATGTAAGAATTGGCACGCCTTTCTTTTGGCATTCTCTGCCCCCACCAGCAGCCTAGGCCAGATGACCATTCTCTCTCACCCAGAATTCTGTACCACCCTTCCTATGATCTCCCTGCTTCAGATCTTGCTCATTCCTCAGTCCGTTGCTCACATTGTATTCAGAGTGATATAATTTTTCTCAAGTACAAATCTCATAGCACTCTTTTGCCGAGAAAATAACGCTTCATTGACCTTGCTCTTAAGACCAAACCTGGTTCTTCTTGCCACACCTGCCTGGCTCAAACCGCCCTCTTCCAGGATGCTGGCCATCTTTCAGTTGGAGCCACCCATACCACTGTTCCAGCTGCCTGTCATCCTTCTTCAACCTCAGGTCCGCCTTGCCTCCTTAACTCCTAGTTCAGCTCAGAAGTTGATTCTACAAGGACACTTTTCAAGGTCCCCACTGTAGACCAGGTCCCTTTCATAAAGTTTTTCATAATTGTAGTGGGTTGGACCATAAGACATTTCCTGACTCTGGCTGGTGGCACAGTGGATAAGGCGTTAGCCTGGGAACCCAAAGGTCACTGGTTCAATTCCCCAGTCAGGGCACATAACCAGGTTGCAAGCCAGGTCTCCAGCCAGCTATGAAAGGCAACCCAGCATTGATGTTTCTCTCCCTCTCTGCATCCCTCCTTTCTCCTTTCTCTAAAAATAATTTTTTAAAAAATCTAAAAAGAAAAAGACATTTCCTATATTTGACTTTTAATACAAAAACGGTAATTTGATATGTCTAAACCTAATGATTAAGTGACTAATAGTGAAATGACTTGTTTAGTATCTGTTTCCAGCTGAAGTGTAGGCTTTGTGATTGTAGGGACAGTGCATCTTGTTCTTTGTGTGCCCAGGGTTTTATATATTAAATATTTGTTAAATAAATGAGGAAATGGAGTGTCTTAATCCAGGAATTAATTTCCAGTATTCTACGTCTTTAGTTCATTTTTCTTTCTGTGACATCACAATCTCTCTTTTACATTCCTGTGATGTCATTTGCTGAATGACATCAACAGTAGCAACAGTAACAACAGTTACATTTTTTGCCTTTTCATATTATCAGATTTGGACTTGAAATTTTCAGAAGTCATATTTCAGGCTTCCACCTCTGCTTGTCCATAATTTACTTATTCAAGAATGTTACTTGCCTTTCCCTATGTATGTGCCTGGGGGGTGGGGATAAAGCTAATTATTGTTTTTAAAAGATTTTATTATTTTCAGAGAGAATGGCAGGGAGGGAGGAAAAAAGGGCAAAAAGCATCAAAGTATGGTTGCCTTTCACCTGCCTCATTACTTATTTTTTAAAGGCTTAACTCAAAAGTTAACGTCTTCTAAAAGAAAACTGTAAAGCAGTCCTTCCATGGCTTGGCTTTCATCTCTTCCAGAAGCCGGTGTAAATCTTGGTTCTGTAAGCTGGAAGGATCCTGGTCTGTGATTATTTTTCAGTGGCACTGTGTTTCAACCCAGAGTTCTACAGGGGTCATTGGAGTTCTCCCATCCATGGGATATCCTAGTCTTACTCTGTCTTTCAGCCTTGTCATCCTTGCTACCTTCAATGATTTTTCTATCTTTTTTCCTATAAATGAGTTCCTGTGGTAGGGACCATATCTTATATATCCTTTATATCCTGCAGGGCCTTGTATAATAGGACTTTATAAATATCAGTGAAATTGAATTACTTTTGGAAAATAAAGAGATGCTAGGTAGATACCTAAGTTTGAAAATATAGAGTGCTGGCATTCTATATTGATATAGTCTGTGAGGAGAAAAATGACATTGGTACATTGTACATGAGGAAAGGTGACAAGTAGGGAATTAAAAACCAAAGGAGTTTGACAGAAGTTTTTCTGAAAGGGATGATCTTGCACTGAAAGTTACAGTGTAATTAGATGGATAGGAAGTTTAGAAGGCATTTAAGATTGAAGGAATGATCTATTGAGAAGTAGTGCAGCACAAGTTATGAACAGAAAATCTTTTATTGTCTTATCAGTCCTAAGAAGTATCTTTCTTTTAGGGAGAAAAAGTGGGTGACTGTGGGTGACACATCCCTTAGGATATTTAAGTGGGTTCCTGTGACAGACAGCAAGGAGGTAAGTGTGGAAGAAAATCCCAACAACAACAGGTACTGTTTTCTTTCTTTGATTGACTTTTAATGATAAAGGAATTTATTTCCTCAGACTTGTGTATAAAATATGTAAAGGCACCTTCTGTCACTGGCCCATACAAAGCCTCCCTTTATTTTTTTCCCCCCTTTATTCCCTTTCCTTAACCCATTCCTCTTTTCCAAGGCTTGGTGAACTATAGCCCAGGCCTGTTCTCTGTGAGTGTCAGTGTTAGCTTTTTTTGAACTCAGCAATGCCCATTGGTTTCCCTGTTGTGTGGCTGCTTTTGAGTTATAATAGCTGAATTGAGTGGTTGCCCTACGACCTAATGGTTTGCAGTCTTAAGTATTTGTTATCTGGCCCTTTAAGAAAAAGTTTGCTGACTCCTGATTTTATCCAATTAGCTATTCACTATAGTGTACTTTTATGTGTTTTAAATGTGTATATGCTATTCTCATTTGTCTTCCATGGGCTTATTTGGACACCTGTGTATTCTTTAAAAATACATAGCATTGTTTCATATTGGTGTTTTAATATTTTTACATCTAAATGTAGCATTGTGCTATAAATCTCTATTCTGTTTTGTTCAATCTTGTTTTTGAGAACTCTCCATGTTTCAATAATTATAAATAGAGTTTCTACCCTTGACTCTTGCATTGTGTTCTCTTACATACAGTGATCATATTTATCTCTACATTCCCTGGGTAATAAAACACCCAAATTATCTCCATCCTTTTTTCCCTAATTATTTTTGAAAAATCTCAAATATAAAAGTATTCATGCCCTGGCTGGTGTTGCTCAATGAATTAGTGCCAGCCTGCGAACTCCAGGGTTGCTGGTTCGATTCCCAGCCAGGGGACATGGCCGGGTTACTGGCCATGGTCTATGGCTGGGGGCAGGTAAAGGGCAGCCATGCATTCACTCCCTTTCTTCCTCCGTCCTTGCCCTTCTCTCCAGAAATAATGAATAAAATCTTTTTTAAAAATAAATTAAAAGTATATAAACATAAATGTGCAGTATAATGAATAAATCTGAAGTTGATATCCTTATCAAAACAACTCAGGTCAAAAAATAGAGCATTGCCAACTGTCTCAGAGGGAGGCCTCTATGTGATTTTTCTCATCCCCTCCCTCCCTTCTAGAGGAAGTGTGGCTCCTACTTTCCTTTTTCTTACCACTTTTCTAATCATTTGCAAACATTTTTAACTTTATATAAACAGTATCATGAAGTGTCTGTTTTTTGTGTATCTTGCTTTTTTGTTCAGCATTGTTTATAAAATTCATCCATGTTGTCTTTGGAGCTATTTGTTCCTTTTTGTTGCTACATGAAATTTCATTATGAAGCTATTCCATAATTTATCTTTCTGATTCTTCTGTATGTGGATGTTTGGGGTGTTCCCAGTTTGAGATACTATCAGTGCTCCTGTGAATATTCTAATTCAGTATGTGAGTCAACATGTGTATGAGTTTTCCTAGGAGATATTCCTAGAAGTGGACTTGCTGGGTCTTGGGAGTCTGTACTTTTACTTAAACTAGCTAATGCTAAACTTTCCCAGGATGAGTGATTGTACCAATTTACAGGGGTGAGAAAAATTAGGTTTAAGTATCCACTTTGGTTGGTCATTTGTTAAATTACCAGCCATCATTACCTAAAAGATAAAATCATAAGTAAAGGCCCTGACTGATGGCTCAGTGGATAGGTGCTGGCCTGCGAACCCAAAGGTCACTGGTTCAATTCCCAGTCAGGGCACATAACCAGGTTGCAAGCCAGGTCTCCAGCCAAGTCTCCAGCCAGGTCCGTAACTGGAGGCAGGTGAAAGGCAACCAACCATACATTGATGTTTCTCTCTCTTTCTTCTTCCCTCCCTGCCCTTCTCTCTGAAAATAAAGAATAAAATCTTTAAAAAAAAAAAAAAAAAGTAAGGATATGAAATGGCAACTATAATATTGATAAGAAGACAAGTAATACAATAATTAATAAATAAATAATAATACAAGAATAAATTCTGCACTGGTTGGTGTCATTCAGTGAATTGAGCACCAGCCTGTGAACCAAAAGGTCCCTGGTTCCATTATCAGTCAGGGCACATGCCTGGGTTGCAGCCAGGTCCCCAGGTGGGAACTTGCAAGAGACAACTGATTGATGTTTCTTTCCTTTTTTTTTTTCGTCCTCTTTTCCCCTGTCTCTAAAAATAAAAATATTCAAGAAAAATAAGTGGAAGCTATTTACTTATTTATTTAAAGATTTTGTTCATTATTCTTAGAGAGAGAGAAGAGGAGGGAGGGAGGAAGAATGGGGGAGAAACATCAATATATGGTTGCCTTTCACCTGCCTCCAGCTATGGACCTGGCTGGAGACCTGGTTTGCAACCTGGTTATGTGCCCTGACTAGGAATTGAACCAACGACCTTTGAGTTCACAGATCTATTCCACTGAGCCACCAGCTAGGGTAGCCATTATTATTAAAAAAAAATAAACTCTGTTTCATGTGCTCACAACTATAAATCTATTTTTGCCCACCCATGTAGTATATGTGTATTCCCACCAGAAATATGAATTCTTGTTCCAAATACTCATCAACAATTGGTATTGTTAGATTTATATGTAAAGATATATAATTTTTAATTTGATGATAAGTTAATTGTACTATTACTAATAACATTTAGTACCTTCTCAGTGTTTATTACCCTGTTGAGCTTCCTCTTGTAGAAAGTGCCTAAGTCTATTTGGTTGTGGTCTTTTTCTTATGACTTGTAGGAATTCCCTATATTCTGGACATAGATTTTTTTTTTAATCCTCACCTGAATTCCTTATTGATTTTAGGAAGAGCAAGAGCAACATCAGTGTGAGAGAGAAACATTGATTGATTGCCTTTCATAAGCATCCCAACCAGGTCCAAACCTGCAACCTACATATGTGCCCTGACCAGGAATCAAACCTGTGACCTTTCTGTGATGACACTCCAACCAATTGAGCCACACCACCAGGGCTGGACATAAATTAAATTCTTTAAATTATATACTACCCACACTTTTCCCATTCCATGGCTCATCTTTGCGTTCTCTTTATGCTGCCTGAGTGAAAGAATGTTTTCATTTTAACATAAAAAAACATAATTAAGATTTTTTTCAAAACAACTAATATAACAAAAATAAATTAATTTAAAATTTTTTGGTTTTCTTTAATGCCTTAATAAATCTCTCTTCTGATAGCTCAGTTGATTAGAGTATCATCCCAGTATGTCAACTTTGTGGATTCAGTCATTCAGGGCACTTAATAAGAAGCAACAAATGAATAACATAAATGAATTGAACAACAAATTGATGTTTCTCTGTCCTCATCTCTCTATGTCTCTCTTATCTCCCAAACTAATAAAAGAGAGAGAGAGGCTTTATTTGAAAAAGAAGAAGAAATCGCTCTTCTTAGAGAAATACCAAGATTAGTGTGGTGGTTCTGATCCAGGAGTCTCCAGAGACCCAGGTTCTAACCTTTCTACTCTTTAAAAAAATAATTTTAGAGAGTAATGGCTTTATTAATTTTATTCTTTTTAATTAAAATATGGTAAAATACACATACGATAAAATCAACCATCTTACCTTTTTTTTTCTGTATAGTTCAGTAGTGTTAAATACATTTACTTTGTTTCTTTTACTTTACATTCAATCTCTAGAACTCATTTTGCAAAACTAAAACTCTAGTCATTAAACAATTCTCCATTCCTCTACTCCATTTTTGACCTCGTATATTCCAAGGTCAGGCCTTAGCCATTATTCACTCAGCACATTCAGGTTCCAAGTAGCAGGAGTAGAAGTATGGCAAATGGTATTTTCAGAAATTTAAAAGAGTTTCCTAGAAATTGCCTTAGGACAGATACTTTGTATGTTTATAATAGCTTGTGGCACATCTAGTGGCCATATAGGCTGGGAAAATGTGATCACCTAAAAATTCTATTAATATGGACAAGGATTTCTGCCATACACTTACTTTTTTTCTCTCTCTCCACCTTATGATAACTAGATAAATTTTTTTCTGCTAATTTGAAAGTTTTGGTTTTTTTTTTCTGTTAGCTACCTCCAACTTAAGACTTAAGCCTGGCTGGTGGTACAGGAGATAAGGTACTGGCCTGTGAACCCAAAGGTTGCTGGTTCGATTCCCAGCCAGGGCACATAACCAGGTTGCAAGCCAGATCTCCAGCCAGCTCCGTAGCTGGAGGCAGGTGAAAGGCAACCATACATTGATGTCTCTCTCCCTCTCTGCCTCTCTCCTTTCCCCTCTCTAAAAATAATAAATAAAATCTTAAAAAAAAAAAAAAAAAAAAGACAATATCTTTCCCTCTAAAGCTTATCAAAATCTATATTTTTCCTCTGAACCTAGCAATAATACCCATAACACATTTTCCCCACCTTTGATATCCACCACCTCCATCCCTACCTGTGCTTAGTTTTGACTGAAATTTTAGGTTAGATATTCAGTTCAGATAATTCAATTTTTACAGGTATGTTTTTTAGTCATTGTCTAATTAGACAAAGTAAACATTACTGATTATTTACTAATCCTTTGTCACCTATTTATTATTACTTTCTCCTTGATTCATTTCTGGAATCCATCCTTTAAGACTTTTTCAAAGAGGGCTTTTGTAAAATTAACTTGAAAATATCTTTTTATTCCTAAAAATTATTTTCACATTTAATTGGTCATTATATATATAATGTATATGAAATTCTAGTTTCAAAATTATTTTTTCTCAGCATTTTATTTTTTTAATTTTTAAATTTTTATTATTTTTAAAGATTTTATTATTTTGAGAGAGAGAGGGGAAGAGAGAGAGGCAGAAAGGGAGAGAGACATCAATGAATGGTTGCCTTTTACCTTCCTCCAGCTATAGACCTGGCTAGAGACCTGGTTTGCAGCCTGATTATGTGCCCTGGCTGTGAATCGAACCAGCAACCTTTGGGTTCGCAGGCCAGCACCTTATCCACTGTGCCACCAGCCAGGGCTCCTCTCAGCCTATTAAAATGATTTCTCAATTGGGCTCCTGGCGTTGTTGTTGAGAAGTCTTATGTCAGTCTAATTCTTTGTTTTCTATAAACTTGGGGTTTTATCTTTTGTATTTTTTTCTATTGTCATTTAGTCCCCTTATAATAATTCTTGATTCTTTGTGGGTGATCCTCTTGTATTCCTGGAAACTTTTAGAATTCCTGCTCTGTCTTTGATCTCCTAGGACTTCCGTAAGAATATCCTGTTCATATTTAGCTTCTGTATTTGTGAATTTTTCTCTCATTTATTTCATCTTTTAATTTTTTCCTCATTTCTCTATTCTGATTTTTCAATTCAGTTTTTGTTCATTAATTCTTTATTCAGCTGTATCTATTTCTGCCACTAAACTAATTTACTTAATTTTTATTTTGAAAAATGATATCAATTCTCTCAATTGGTTCTCCTTCAAAACAACTTCCCAGTATCATCCTTATCTTTGTAAGCAGACTTGCTACGTTTTATTTAAATTATTATGTCCCATTACCATTCTGGTATAACTGGTTCTATTTATTGTCTTTCATGGTGCTTGTTTTCCTCCAGTGTTTGGTCAGTTTTTTCTGGGCACTTATCTGTTATTCTTCTGGGACTCTAAGCTGTCTTGGATAGTATATGTAACTTAAGGGAGTATATAAGCTTAAGCTTCAGTTTTCCTTCCTTGAAATTAATTTAAGGGATGGGGTTAGCCTCAGGGTTCAATCTTCCCCTGCCTCCTGGAGAACTTCCTAGTACCAGTCTTCCATGTGCTACCTTTGTGTAGGAGCAGCCATTCTTCCTGTCATTGCCAAGCCCAGGGAGCTGAAGGGTGAAAGTCAGGATGGCTGCGGAGCCACCCTTTAGTCTTCATCTAACCCTGGCTCCGCTGATACCATTACTGCTAGAAACAACCTCCTCACCTCACCTCATTTCTCCCATTTAAGTCCCTAGCTCTTTCCTATTAAAAATTCTCTTTGTCTAGGACTCAGCTCCCTTTGTCTGTCCCAAGGGCTTCTCAGTGTTTAAGCTGCTTTCTGAGCTGGACTGCGAGGTCCATTACCTTATCTTATCCTCCAGTGCTCCATGGTAGTGTGCCATCTTCTAAAGTATTAGCATAGACCTATTAGATTAAGAAAAATGGAAAATAATGATCAAATTGGTAAAGAAAAAATTGTGAAGGACACCAGGGAATGGGACACTCACTGCTTAATGGGAGAGTAAATTGGCACAAAGTTTATACAGGTCAAGTTGATCATAAAGCTTTCGGTGATGAATGTGTTAACTAGATCATGGGAATCCTTTTATAATGTATATGTGTGTCAAATCACCACAATGTACAATTTAAATATCTTACGGTTTAATTTGTCATGTATTATGAACTCAGTAAAACTGAAGGGGTAAAAAGCTTTCAGAATATTTATCCCTTAGGTTTAGAAGTTTTACCTCTAGGGATTTATCCTTAGGAGATCATCACATGTGTAGAAGATACATCTACAATGTTACCATTATAGTATTGTTCATAGTGTTTAAAATTGCACGCAGAGTTTAATTAAAAAATACAAACCAAGACAAGCTGCATCTCTCTGCACAACTAAGAAGGAATACAACCACCTTAAGCTGGAGATAACCAGAAGTTCCAGAAAATTGAGCTGCATGGAAGTTCAACAAACAACAATATAAAGACAAAATACTCATCCAGACAGGTAGGAGGAGCAAAGCCGGAAAAGCAAGGATGCGGTTTGGTGGCCTGGTGGCAGTGGGATGGCAGCTGGTGGAAAGTTCAGTCACCCATTAAAAAAAATCAGGAGGTTCTCCTGGCTGGTAGCCCAGTGGATAAGGTGCCAGCCTGTGAACCCAAAGGTCACTGGTTCAATTCCCTAGCCAGGGCACATAACCAGGTTGCAAGCCAGGTCACCAGCCAGGTGCATGGCTGGAGACAGGTGGAAGGCAACCATACATTGATGTTTCTCTCCCTCTCTGCCTCTCTCCCTCCCCCTCTCTCTCAAAATAAAAAGAAAAGAAAAGAAAACTTCCTTAATTTGGCAAAGGAAACATACAAATCCAGGAAGCACAGAATCCCAAACAAGTTGGACCCAAAAGGGACCACACCAAGATACAGCATAATTAAAATGCCAGACGTTAAAGAGAGAATCTTAAAAGCAGCAACAGAAAAGTTGAGGGTTACCTACAAAGGAGTTTCCATAAGACTATCAATTGATTTCTCATAAAGAAACTTTGCAGGCAAGAAGGGGCTGGCAAAAAGTATTTAGAGTGACAAGATAAAGCTAAAGGAGTTCATCATCAGCAAGCCATTATTACATGAAATGTTAAAGGGATTAATTTAAGGAAAAGATGACCAAAACTACAAACATGAAAATGACAAACAACTACCAACAACTGACTGAAAAAAACAAAAAAACTAAGCAAACAGCAAGAACAGGAACATAATCATAAATATGGAGATCATCGGAAAGTTATATCAGCTGGGAGGAGGAAGGGAGAGAATGGGGAAATGGTGCAAGGATTAAGAAGCATCATTGGTAGAAACTAAATAGATGGGGATGTTAAGAGTAGTATAGGAAAGGGAAAAGCAAAGAACTTAACATGTCTGACCCATGGACCTGAACTTAGGGGAGAGATTATTCCTGAAGGGAAGGTGGGTACCAGGCAGAAGGGGGCAAAGGGGAAAGACTGGGAAAAGTGTAACACATAATCAATAAAATACACTTTAAAAAAATGTTGGGAGGGAGGGAAGTTCTAGGAGACCCTAGTGGAAGAAGGTGGTGAAACAGTTGGCTATTTGGCTTTTCGTGGCCATTCCAGGTGTAGAAATAGAGTAGATGTGTATGATACAATCCTCTTCTGCTCAAATACCTCCCAAGGCTAGCTTCTCCAAAAACCAAGACTTGCAAGTGGTCAGAAGATACTCTTGCAGTTGACCCCATTTTCTCAACTCTATCACCTCCACTTCCCCCAACCCCTTCCTCCTCCCACTCCTTGTTAATCTTGAACACAGAGGGCTGACTGGCTCCCTCACCTCCCTCAGGTCTCAACTCCACCATATCTTTCCCTTGTAAGGAGAAAATTGATCCCCACTCCCCATCCCCTCCCCTCATCACCCTGCCCCTTTATAACGCTTCCTAGCTTTATTTGGCTCCATGTGGCATTTGTCACCCTGGAAGGCATTTTGTAGTTTACATCATTATTTTGTTGAGAGTCATCTTCCATTATTTTATTGAGAGTCATCTTCCTGAACCAGTAAATTGGGGGAGGCCAGGGATTATTGTCTGTTTCATTTGCTTACAGTATCCTCAGCGCTTAGAACAGGACCTGGTGCACAGTAGGCACTCAAAAAATGTTTGCCCAAGGAATTTAAAAAACTAGGGAGGGACACCTGGGGAGTGCTCCTGGCACCAGACCAGACCACACAGCTCATGGTTCCAGTGCCAGGGAAAATAAAGCCACATTGCTTCTAACTGTGAAAACCAGTAGTAGGGGTTGGGGTGGAGGAAGAAACTGCCAGTCTCTCAGCAGAGTCTGCTTGCTTAAAGGCCCCTACAGTCCTGAAATGTCTACAGACCCACCCACTCTGGTAACCATGGCCAGGGCAACAGCTAGAGAGATACCAGTCCCACACAGGAAGCAGGAGAAGTGCCTGGAAAAGGGGCAAGTGCTGAGCAAATGGCATTGTTCCCTCTCAGACCTATCCCCACGGTGCTACAACACCGTGAAACAGGTTTTTCCCCACTGAGGAATACCTAAGATTCCACCCCTTAAAATATAATAGGTCTGACAGCTCTACCTAAGATACAGAGGCAGGCCCTGGCTGGTAGCACAGTGGATAGGGTGCCGGCCTGCGAACCCAAAGGTCGCAGGTTCAATTCCCCAGCCAGGGCACATAACCAGGTTGCAAAACAGGTCTCCAGTCAGGTCTGTGGCTGGAGGCAGGTGAAAGGCAACCATACATTGATGTCTCTCTCCCTCTTTGCCTCTCTCCCCTTCCCCTCTTTCTAAAAATAATGAAATAAAAAATTAAGAAAAAAAAAAAAAAGATACAGAGGCAAACACAGGAGCCTGTCAAGTTGAGGTAACAGAGAAATATGGCCCAAAAGAGGGAACAGGTCAAGGTTCTAGTGGGAGAACTAAGTAACAAAGAGATAGCCAACCTAATAGATGCAGTGTTCAAAACACTGGTGATAAAGATGCTCACAGACTTGACAGATATGCTTGAATACAGCAAATGCAGAAGGGAAGACATGAAGGCTATGTTAAGTGAAATGAATTAAAATCCACGTGAAACCAATGGTAAAGGGAAGGAAACCAGAGTGCAAATCAATGATTTGGAACATAAGAAAGAGTCAACCAGGACAGAATGAGGAAACAAGAATTGAAAAAAAAAACAAGGAGAGGCTTACTAATCTCTGGGATGACTTTAAACGTGCCAATATCTGAATCATAGGGGTGCCAGGAGAAAGAGGAACAGCAAGAAATTGAAAACTTATATGAAAAAATAATGAAGGAAAACTTCCCAAATTTGGCAAAGGAAATACAAGTCTGGGAAGCACAGAGGGAGTCTCTGTGCTAGACTCAAAGGAGACCACACCAAAACACATCATAGTTAAAATGCCAAAGATTAAAGATAAAGAGAGAGTCTTAAAAGCAGCAAGAGAAAAAAAGGTGAGTTACCTACAAAGGGGTTCCTATAAGACTATCAGCTGGTTTCTCAAAAGAAACTTCCAGCAAGAAGGGACTAGCAGGAAGTATTCAAAGTGATTAAAAGCAAGGACCTACAATCAACATTACTCTGTCCAGCAAATCTATCAATTAGAATAAAAGGACAGATAAAGTGCTTCCCAGACAAGGTAAAAACTCAAGGAGCTCATCATCACCAAGCTCTTATTATATGAAATGTTAAAGGGACTTACTTAAGAAAAAGATCACAACTATGAATATTAAAAAGACAACAAACTTGAACTATCAACAACAGAACCTAAAGAAATAAAAACAAAAACATATTAAGCAGCCCTGGCTGATGTGGCTCAGTGGATTGAGCTCCATCCTGCAAACCAAAGGGTTGCCAGTTCAGTTCTCAGTCAGTGCACATGCCTAGGTTGTGGGCCAGGTCCCCAGTTGAAGGTGTACAAGAGGCAATCACATGATGGTTCTATCCCCCATCTCCTCACTTCCTGTCTCTTTAAAAGTAATTTAAAAGAATCTAAATAACAACAACAGAAAATTTAAGCAAACAACCAGAATAGGATCAGAATCATAGGTATGGGGATCATTTGGAGGGTTATCAGTTGGGAGGAGAAAGGGGGAGAAATGGGGAAATGGTGCAGGGATTAATAAGCATAATTGGTAGGTACAAAATAGACAGGGGAAGCTAAGAATAATATAAAGTCCAGCTCCATACAATTCTCAGCCACCACTGCTGTAGTGACTGGAACTCCGCACCAGCACTTCCTAGCTGACAACTCCACCACCATGGAGTATGTGAACAAGTACAGCAAAAGAGGATTTGCAGAGGGATCCAAGACCAATGCGAACAAGAATCAGCAGGATGATGGTAAATGTTTATTGGAGATTTGAGCTGGGCTACAAGCAAGAAAGATCTGAGCAAATATTTGTCTTGATTTGGAGGAGTTGTAAACTGCACAATTAAAACAGATCCTGTCCCTGGAAGATCAAGAGGATTTGAATTTGTGCTTTTCAGAGATGCTGCTAGTGTTGATAAGGTTTTGGAACTGAAAGAATACAAACTGGGTGACAAATTGATAGACCCTAAAAGGGCCAAAGCTTTAAAAGGGAAGGAATCCCAAAAAAAGGTTTTCGTTGGTGGGTTGAGCCCGGAAACTTCTGAAGAACAAATTAAAGAATATTTTGGAGCCTTTGGTGAGATTGAAAATATTGAACTTGCCATGAATACAAAAACAAATGAAAGAAGATGTTTTTGTTTTATCACATATACATACAGATGGGGAGCCAGTAAAGAAATTGTTAGAAAGCAGGTATCATCAAACTGGTTCTGGAAAGTGTGAAATCAAAGTTACCCAACCCAAAGAGGTACATAGACAGCAACAGCAACAACAAAAAGGAGGAAGAAGGTGCTGCCACTGGTGGATGGGATGGTACTAGGGGCTGTGGCTGAAATCAGGGCCAAAACTGGAACCAAGGATTTAATACCTTAGATCAAGGATATGGAAATTACAATTGCACCTATGGTGGTGATCAAAACTATAGTGGCCTGGTTCAATTCCCAGTCCGGGCACATAACCAGGTAGCCAGCTAGGTCTCCAGCCAGGTCTGTGGCTGGAGCATCAACCATATATTGGTGCTTCTCTCCCTTTCTTCCTCCTTCCCTGCCCTTCTCTCTGAAAATAATTAATAAAAACCTTAAAAAAACCCAAAACTATAGTGGTTATGGCGACAATGATTATGTCGGGTATAATATGGGGACTATGGATACGGACAGAGATGTGCAGACTACAGTGGCCCACAGGGCACTTAGGGCAAGGCATCTCGAGGGGGTGGCAATCACCAAAACAATTATCAGCCATACTAATGGAGAACAATGGAGGAAACAGAAGATTGATAAAGTAACCCATCTTGCAAGACAACATTGAAGATTGGTCTTCTGTTGCTCCAAGATGATTATTTTGTAAAAGACTTTCTGGTGTACAAGACATGACTGTGTCCAACTGTATGTAGCTGCCAGTTAAGTTTTCTTTGTTTTTACTTTGTCTTTTGCTATCTGTCATGATTCAATGTGGATTTATGTTCATACAAATTTTATTTGTATGATTTCATGTTAAACCTCAAATAAACGCTTCCTTATGTGATTGTTAAAATAAATAAATAATATAGGAAAGAGTGAAGGCCAAGAACTTATATGCACAACCCAGGGACATAAACTAAAGAGGGTGGGATTGCTGGAGGGAAGGGAGGTACCAGGCAGAGGGCAGCGGCAAAGGGAAAAACTTGTGAGAACTGTAGTAGCATTATCAATAAAATATACTTTAGAAAATTAAAAATACAAACTAAGACAAAAAAATTAAATTGCAAGCAAAATAAAGATTTTATTTTAGAGAATTCATTAACTTGTGCACCTGTATCTTATAAAGCTTTGTAACCATTTTTAAAAAGATGCATGCTCAGTGGCATAGGAAAATGTTTTTAATGTAGTGAATGAGGGAAGGCAAGCAAATTACAATTTTACAGTCCATTTTCATACAAATACATGTGTAGGTTTTTTTGTATTCTAGAACTTCCTATAATGAGATATGTATTAATCATCATTAAAGATAAAGAAAAAATGAAATAAAGATAAAAGAGAGATAGAAAAAGATAATAATCGATTCCCCAGCTAGGGCACATAACCAGGTTGCAAGCCACATCTCCAGCCAGGTCCATGGCTGGAGGCAGGTGAAAGGCAACCATACATTGATGTTTCTCTCCCTCTCTGCCTCTCTCCCTACTCCTCTCTCTCTGGAAATAATAAATAAAATATTTTAAAAAATAAAATAAAAGGAACTTTTGGAAAAGAAAAAGATAATGTTAAAGCCAAATGTTGGCATGGTTGCTTGGGAAACTAGTATACCAAATACATTGCCACTATCCTTTTAGAGAGTGGTGGGGTACAGTGTGTATATTTCAAGGAAAATAATGTGTTTATGCTTTCTAGACATAGTGATGTAGAAGGAACATATTTTTGCGAGTTTTATCTAAGTAAAATAATCCAGGAAAACATAAAGCTGAGCATTATGGCTTTATTCCTAGTAATAATAATCACAATTCTAAATAAGTTAAATTTAGCTAAATGTCCATTTGTTAAGAAGTTATGAAGAGAATTATGGTATTAAAATCATGTTTATGTAGCTTATATAGTGAAGTGGTGAGTTAATTACATTAAAATTGTATAGGAAAAATGAAGGGAAGGACATGCAAAGATATATACAGTTGACTTATGCAGAGATAGGATTGAGAGTTATAAACAAAAATTAAATTGTGTTACTAATATAGTGCATCTTATACAAAGAAAGATGTATAAACAGTATGAATTAGTGAATTTGAAATTACCCCAATTTATACTTTTGGCTGTTGGGACACTCTCATTTGCAAATTTCCTTTCCTGTGAGCTTGTTTGTTGCAAACTAGTGCTTCTCTTCCTACTGTGTACATCTTCCCCAATATGTGTAATGTACATCCTGCTTGAATGAAATTACATTATAGACAAAGGTTGATCTATAGGGTGATCATTCTGAATGGATGAACCAGTTTTATTGGTCAGAAATAGAAGTAATAGTAGCCCCTTTGTCCTGTCCCTTCTTGTGTTACATGTAAAATGACTCCTTCCTTTTTCCAGTGAGATCCATTCTTCTTTCACTTATTTTTCCTGCTGTGCTACTAAAATAGGAATCTTTTTGAATGAGTATTTTGGGTTTCTTGCCCATCCATGTAGGGGAGGGTTGGATAGAGCATTTTGATCAGGGAAGAAAGCAGAAGAGTAGCACAGGAAGATCTAGTGGAAGCATATGTATCTTTCACTTCTGATTCATGATATTAGCACTGGAAGGGTTCATTTACCAGACAGAGACACTGAGGCTTGTGGACACCTTGTCCAGGATTCTGTTATGCATTGGGCTGTATTCTCATAACCGCTATCATTATTACTTTTCAGTACTAATCCAGACCTCTGTGGTGTCTCAGAAGGCACCATTCTCCCTCTCGGTGAGTCTTCTGGTTGGCTCTGTCATATTCCTCTTTTTTTCCTTTTCTAGAAAGAAAAGTCAAAATCGAACGGTTCAGCAGCCCGGGAACCTAATGGCTTTCCCTCTGATGCCTCAGCCAATTCCTCTCTCCTTCTTGAATTCCAGGGTGAGTTACATCCATGTGTCTTCCTTGCAGGAAAAAGGAAAACTTGGTTGAGCCCATTAATAATAAGAATAGTTTTATAGATCATTTCAGTGCCTACAGTTTTGCCAGTGTCTTGCTAGGCACTCATTTTCCAGTTAAGGAAACAGGCTTAGAAAGGTGAAGCTATGTATATAAAATCACATATTACTAGTAAGCGACAAACCTCACACTAGTCCCTGGTTTTCTGGATCAGAAACTCTTTTCGTTAGACTGTATACTTTATAATAGTTTCTGAGAGTAGGCCATGTAAAGCCAGAGCATCTGTCTATCCCCTGTTAGCACAAGTTGTGCCTCCTGAATCAGTCTTCGCTAAGCATCCTGCCTGTGTCATTACTGCATTCATAATGCTACCTCTAAACACCTACGTGGCAGTTATTGTTTGTGAAGCACTTTTACTTTAGTTTCTCGTTTTTATCCTTACATCAGCCTGTGATATGAACCAGGCATTTAACATCATCCCTAGTTAAGGAAACTGATGCTCGGAGAACAAAAATATTTGTCTAAGTTCCAAAGTGGCAGCTTCATTCATTTTTTGTGTTATTTTTTCTTCCCTTTTTTTTTTTTTGAACTTTATTCTTTTTACAATAAAATGCAACTTTAAGCCCTGATTGGTGTGGCTCAGTGGGTTGGGCATTGTCCTACAAACTGAAGGGTCACCTGTTCAATTCCAGATCAAGGCATGTGTCTGGGTTTTGAGCCAGATCCCTCATTGAGGGTGTATACGAGGCAACCAATCAAAGTTTCTCTCCCTCTCTTTCGCCTTCTCTTCCACTCTCTAAAAATAAATAAATAAAATCTTTAAAATGAAATAAAATGCAACTTTCATTTTAGCATAGAAGATAGTTGTCTTTAAAGGAGTAAATACTAGAAAGGGCTTACGATTTTCTCTTCAAAACTAGACTGGGAACATGTAGGTATCCCCTTCCTGCCTTCCCCCCAATTCTCTGCTGACCCCCAGGTCAGTGTGCTATAGGAAGGGGAATACAAGAGAAAGGTTGTCTACTATATGTAGGGTGTTCAGTAGTTAGAGACAGCATATGAAGTTCCATTTTCTTAGTCTGGCCATCTCAATCTTTTCATTCAGTGCACTCCTACTATATGCCAAGTACTATGCACAAAAAGATTCAAGAAACAGTAAGCCACAGAGCCTGTCTGCATAGAGTATAATGGAAGGAAACTGGTGTATAAAATAATAATTGCAGGTGTACACAAGATACAACAGGAACATAAAAGAGAAGGGTGGTCATTTTACCCAAGGGAGCCAGGAATACAGAGCTCTGTGGAGGACATGATGCCTGAGTGTAATGTTGGCCTGTGTAGGGGCTTTCCAGGAAGACTAGAAAGAGCAAGTTGTAACAGATACCTGCGCGTGAAGCAGCTCTTTGCTTAGGGTCAATTTTAGCTGGAGCCTGGAGATGAAGAAGGACTTTGTATGTTTTGATAGGACAATCTTGTGCCTCCCCAGAGAAGCACTGGGGTTTGAAATTTATCCTGTTGGCAGCAGGGAATCATTGAAGAGTTTAGAAAGATCATGCTGACAGAGGTGTGAAGCATAGTGGGAGTACATGATATTAAAGGAAGGGCAGTTAGGTGGCTGTTGCTGGAGGCCAGGCCAGAGATAATGAGGCCTGAACCAAGGCAGTGGAAGAGAGGGAACACAACTGATAGAGCAGTAGGATGAATCATAATTGATGACTGGCTGCATGAGGTAGGGTGAAGAAGGAGTTGTTGACTTCTATGTTTCTAACTTAGGTGGTGACTTTAGTCTTCAGACAGCTTCCCAGGTGGGACTCCCTTGGGCCTTGAAGCATCAAATGGAGCCTGGGTTACTGAAGGGCCCAAGCTGAACAACTCCAGACACCACCCTCCTTCAGTAGCCTAGAGGGCCAGACAGATTTTATCATTTTCTACACATTTTGTGTTTTGAAAGCAGAAAGGCACAACTATGTTCCACTCTTTCACTGGACAGTAAGAAAATACCAGGTCTTGATCGATAAAATGGTAGGTAATAATTAGTAACTGTATTCTGACCTTCCTGAAATACACATGTTGTGTATATTTAAAGATTCTAACTGCATCTGGTGCTTACAGTATGAAATAGAAAATGCTTAAATTGATCAACTTAAGCACTGTTGATAATTTGCAGTGCATAGAAGCCCCGTGAATGTCGCCTTCAGTTCAGAGCGCATCTGCAACAGTGATCATTGTACCTGGTGTGTCTGTGCTGCCAGAAGAGACGAGGCCCTTGGCTTTGGACCGAGCTACTCTTGAGGAAGAATTACCACTCTCAGTTGTTGCCTTTGTCATGTTTGGTTTTCAGATGAAAACAGCAACCAGAGTTCTGTGTCTGATGTCTATCAACTGAAGGTGGACAGCAGCACTAACTCAAGCCCCAGCCCCCAGCAGAGTGAGTCCCTGAGCCCAGCACACACCTCTGACTTCCGCACAGATGACTCTCAGCCTCCTACTCTGGGCCAGGAGATCCTCGAGGGTGAGTCAGTTAACCCAGGATGATCATCTTGCCTCTTGCTCTGGCTGTTTCTCCTCTTTATAGTAAGTGGTTAGAAAAAATGCCAGAGTCTGGAAGCTATTTTTTAACAGTTTGGGCTATTTCGAAGAATGGTTGTATTTTACCTTCTCACAGAATGAAGGAAAACAAGCAATGCAAGTGAACGCTAAGCTCTGTGTGAGACACTTTCAATATTTAAAGCTTGGTATGATTCTCAAACCCTATGAAATAGAAACTGTTATCTCCAATTTACAGATGGGGAAGTGGAGTCTAAGAAAGTTTAAATTGCTTATTCAAGATCATATAGCTAATAACTGGTGTGACTAGGTGTCTCCAATTTCATTCCTTCTATCTTCAGGATTTTTGCTCTTTGCATTATCTTCTGTGAGCTGCTTCTTACCGTACATATATTTTTTTTCTAAAATATATGTCTGGCCCTGGTTGGTGTGGCTCAGTGGATTGAGCGCTGGCCTGTGAACCAAAAGGTCACAGGTTCGATTCTCAGTCAGGGTACGTGCCCAGATTATCAGTCAGGTCCCCATCTGGGGGCATGTGAGAAACAGTCGCTTGATACATTTCTCGCACATTGATGTTCTTGCCCTCTCTTTCTCCCTCCCTTCCCGTCTCTCTAAAAGTAAATAAAAACAAAATATTTTAAAAGAAAATATACAAGGTCTATCTCGAAAGATCAGCCGTGCAACTGTTTTAATTATATTGACATTGGCTCGATACTTTTGGGACAGACCTTGTATGTCTGTTGATTCTTCTGCAAGTGTTGCCTCTTTCCCAAGGCACATCTTAGCTCTTAGGAAAGCTCCATCGCCTTAAGGCAGATTCTACAGGAGTCTCTCCCCTCAGGGAGAACCTGCAGTTAGCTGACTTTGCTGGTTTTTTAGAACCCTCCCTGCCTGCTTCAGAAGTGGCTGATGAACCTCCCACCCTTACGAAGGAAGAACCAGTCCCACTAGAGACGCAGGTAAGGAGGCACTTTGAGTTTCCCAGTTTCTAAGAAAAAAGGAAGCACTTCGTTGCTGTGAATTTCATCTATTTTGTTAAATGTACTGCAGTATGGCAGGGTGGGGAGGCAGTGAGGGAAACTGATGTCCCCAGGTTATAAGGCAAGGGAAGATGGTTGGTTATCTATGAGAACCTTTGGGCTTCTGGGTTTAATTAGGGTGATGGGAATGTTCTGGTTCTGAGGGATGACCCTGTAATTCCATGTTCTGGTTGCTCATAGATTGCTGAGGAAGAGGATGACTCAGGTGCCCCACCCCTAAAACGCTTCTGTGTGGACCAAGCCACAGTGCCGCAGACAGCATCAGAAAGCTAGCACCGTCATGGCGCCCTTCACCTCCTGGCCCCCTGCCTCTATTTATTGCATTCTGGTTCTGGCCATGCTGTGTTGCTGGGATAAGGGCAAGCACTAGGGTCCGGAGCCTGCCCATAAGAGCCTTCTAGGCTGGAGGGCTGACATAGGACTTGGGGTTGTAGCATCATCTTCCCATCCCTGGCACCTGTATCTGCTTGCTCCTGAGAAGAGGAGTGCTCGTGTCCTTTTTGTACCCCAAGTAGGCTGGAGTATCAGCCATCCCAAGGTTCATCTGTCACCTCCAGATAGCAGTCTCTGCTCCAGAATCTCTGGACTGAGCTGCTGGCGCTTCTACAAGAGGAAGGAGATGTGGAAGGCACCCTTTAGAGAAGAGAGTGCCAAGAGTTACTTGAATTTGAATGGCGACTATAGATTCCTGGACTTCCCTATAGGGCTAGGTGCCCTATAGGTGGCTATTGGAGAATACCTGGATAGAGACTTTGAAGGGAAGGGGCTTTTTTCCACATAAGGGTGGAAAAGTTCATATAGATTTCTTGCTGCCCTTGCACTTCTGCCCATTCCTGAGGTTATCCTACCTCTCATGGGCTCTCTAGCTGCTGACAATTCTTTATCCCCTACCGTAACCATCCCTTCCCCCAACACACATAACACATGCAGCTTTCTGTTTTCCCCTGTACATTTCATTCCAGCGTTCTCTGTCTCCTGCCACAGTCCCAGCAGTCATGCCACAAACTGCCCCAGCAAGAATTTGAAGTCTGACAACAGTACTCATCCCCCACAGTACCCTTGCAGCCCAGACTTTGTAGAAAGACCCCTTTTCTTTGAAATCTGCATGTTTAATTGAACTTTGTGATTTTATTTTTTGTTTCATAAAAGTTTAAGAAATGGAAATGGGCAACAGTAGTGAAGACATATTTTAGCACTGAATATATTATTTTTAAAATTAAAGTATTTGAAATATGTCTTATTGGTATCTGAGTGTGTCATTCTTAAAGGTTGTGGGGATTGGGGATGGTAGTGGCTGAGTGCTTGTTGAGTCACTGCAGGCTGGGCCCTGCCCATTGTCTCACTCCTACAGAGTGACCTTGATAAAAATGATTTAGAGGAGCCCTTTGAAGTTGTCATGGAGTTCAAGTTATACATCTGTTCCTGTGTACACTAGATACAACCAATTGCTGTGTATTCCACAGCTCTAGGTCCTTTTGGAGATATTCAGGAGTTCTGTGTTTTGTTTTGTTTATAGCAAAATGCACAAAAACAAAATTTATCATTTTAACCATTTTAAAGTGTACAATTCAGTGGTACTAAGTACATACACAATATTGGGCAATCATCACTGATGTCTACCTCCAAACTTCCTATTACCTCAAACAGAAACCCCACACCTATGAAGCAATTCACCCCTTCTCTGAGGCCCTGGTAATCACAAATCTGTTTTCTGTCTGTTCCTTTCTGCTCCTAGTTCCCAAGGAAAACAATAGAGTCACGGTTGAAAAGAATTCTACATGCTACATACTACATGCTCAAGAATTTCATTTCAAGCCCTGGCTGGTGGCTCAGTGGATTGGTGCCAGCCTGCAAACCCAAAGGTCGCTGGTTCAATTCCCAGCCAGGGCACATAACCAGGTTGTAGGCCAGGTCTCCAGCCAGGTACCCAGCTGGAGGCAGGTGAAAGGCAACCATATGTTGATGTTTCTCTCCCTCTCTGACTCTCTCCCTTCCCCTCTCTCTGGAAATAATAAAATATATATATTTTTAAATGTCATTTCAGTGTTTTCTAAGGCGATTCCTCTTATTTCTCTCAGGGCATTCAGGTTTCTGGGACGGGACTAGAACCTAAGTTCTGCTGCCCTGTTTTAAAATACCTAGTTTGCTTTTTTTAAAAAAAATTTAACATTGTTTTACCAAGTTGTCAAATTAATGTCACAGGTACTAGAATTGCATGTGGTACATAAAATAAGTATGCTTTAATGTGTTCAAACAAAGGAAGTTGCCCTGGCTGGGTAGTTCAGTTGGTTAGAGTGTTGTCCCGATACACCAGTATTGCAGGTTCAATCCCTGGTCAGGGTGCATACAAGAATCAACCAACGAATGCATAAATAAGCTGAACAACAAACTGATGTTTCTCTCTCTCATCAATCAATACATGATTTTTTTTACAAACAGGAAGTTATTGAAGGCACAATAACTAAGATCATAAAAAATGACCAGGCAGATGTAGAAAAGGACCAAAATAGAGTTTCTGTAAATGAGACAGTTATTGAAATCAAGTGTTACAAAAGGTAAGGAGGAGAGAAAACTAACAAGATAGCCCCTGACTTGTGTGGTTCAATGAATTGAGCATAGGCTTAGGAACCAGAAGGTTGCAGGTTTAATTCCTGGTCAGGGCATATGCCTGGGTCATAGGCCAGGTACCCAGTTGGGAGTAAGTGAGATGCAACTGACTGATGTTTCTCTCCTCCTCTTTCTCCCTTCCCCTCTATCTAAAAATAAATGATTTTTTAAAAATACAGGCACATTTGAATTACTAAGGAAAATACAAGCCCTGGCTGGCATGGCTCAGTGGATTGAGCACCCGCCTGCAAACCCAAAGATCGCTGGTTCAATTCCCAGCCAGGGCACATACCAGGTTGCAAGCCAGGTCTCCAGCCAGGTCCATAGCTGGAGGCAGGAGAAAGGCAACCATACACTGGTGTTTCTCTCCCTTTCTTCCTCCCTTCCCCTTTTTCTAAAAATAATGAATAAAATCTTTAAGAAACAGAAAAATACATGTGAACCCACTAAGTTCATTGAATATGAATAAGCACTAAAAGTCAATAGAGCTTGATTGATTTTTACATGAAAATTTTGGAGTGTGGAAAAGGTAAGTGCATGGGATCAAATTTACTCATCATCTCGGAAAATGGCATTTATTTGTTTTACAAATATTTGTTGAAAGCAGATCCTGGTTTCTCTGTAAACCACAACTGGTAGACATGTGGTCTCCACCTTTTAGGAGCTTATAGTATGGTGAGGCAGAGAAGCCAGAGGGGTTTGTGCTGTGGGGGTGGTGAAGGTAGAATACTGTTGGGTTTCAGAGGAGAATCTTGGAGGCTTTGAATCAGAAAAGCGCTTTTTGGCCAGGTTGCAAGCCAGGTCTCCAGCAGGGTCCATAGCTGGGGGGCAAGTGAAAGGCAACCATGCATTAATGTCTCTCTCCCTCTCTGTCTCTGTCCCTTCCTCTCTCTCTAAAAATAATAAAATCTTTTAAAAAATTGGTTAAAAAAACCAAAAACCGTTTTTGTGTGTGTGTGTGTGTGTGTGTGTGTGTGTGTGTGTGTGTGTTTTGTTATTTTTTATTTTTAAAGATTTTATTCATTACTTTTCGAGAGAAGGGCAGGGAGGGAGGAAGAAATGGAGAGAAACATCAATGTATGGTTGCCTTTCACCTGCCTCCTGCTGTGGACCCTGCTGGAGACCTGGCTTGCAACCTGGTTTTGTGCCCTGGCTGGGGAATTGAACCAGCAACTTTTGGGTTCGCAGGCCTGCACCTTGTCCCCTGAGCCACTAGCCAAGGCCTTTGTTTTTTAATAAGAGAAAGTTTATTTAGAGGTAGAAGAAGTGAGCTGTAGGTAATGTCAGTTTGTCCCATTATTGGTAATGATAAGTTTGATCAGTTAGCTAAGGGATGTCTGCCAGACTTTTACATAAATAATCTGTAGGAAGTGATAATTTTAGATGGTTCCCCAACAAACTTTTTACCCACTGATTTTAGCATCTATTGATGATCTGTTTCTGAATCAAACCTCATTGGAAATTCCAAAATGGTAATTTTTGTAAATCATCCTTTTCACATTGATTTACTAATGCCTTCTGTAAAAGATTTCCCTTCTCTTTCACTTGTTTTTTTCTTTCTCTGAGTTTTATACAGGCTCATGGATTCCTTTTATATTCAATGTGTATTTTATTAAATTCATTACTGTCAAATTTTTAATGTGCAAACTGCTCCAGATTAAGCCAGTTTGTGGCTCCTGTGTCATTTTGACATGTCCCATGATTATTTGAGCAGTTCCTTTTAAGCATAAGATATGCCTGGCTCGCCTTGAACTTTGCTATCCCCAGTCATTTTTGCAAGGAGCCCTGGATCCTTTTAGTGGGAAATGATATTTAGAAACCTAGATAAACCTGGCTTTGCTGAATAAGGAGTTTGAGGGATGTAGTAGGAAGACTGAGGACAGATTGTGGAGGGCCTTAAAGGTCAGGCTAGATAGTTGTGTTTTACTCTGTTGGCATTAGGGAGCCAACCATTGGAAACCAAGACCAGGAGAGTGACATAGTCCACTATGGAGAGGAAAGAGAGGAAGGTAGGGGGGCAAATTGGAAGGACATTGCCCACCTGATATTTTTGCACATACTGAGAGGAAACATTTAGTTTGGGGATACAGTAAGCAAGTATTATAGGTACATAGATAACAAAAATAGACTGAAAGCAAACCAGGGAAAACAAAAGAAAGGAACCCAAAGGTCACTGGTTCGATTCCCCAGCCAGGGCACATAACCAGGTTGCAAGCCAGGTCTCCAGCCAGGTCTGTGGCTAGAGGCAGGTGAAACGCAACCATACACATTGATGTCTTGCTACCTCTCTGCCTCTCTCCCTTCCCCTCTCTCTAAAAAATAATAAAATCTTTTAAAAGCCAGTTAGTAAAGACAGACACTTTATTAAAAAAAAAAGGAAATTTAATTCACCATATGAATCATATGTGAATAATACATAATCATACGTTATACACAATTTTTTAAAGCTATTGTAATTATTTTGAAAATATTATTATATATGTATGTAGTGTTTCTGGGGGAAGAAGAGGGCTAAATCCTGAACTTCCACTGGCAAAAGTCAGCAGCTAATATTAAAACTGAAAAATTAGCCCTGTCCAGCATGACTCAGTCGGTTGAGCACATCCCGCAAAGCAAAAGATCACAGGTTCCATTCCTGGTCATGGCACATGCCTGCGTTGTGGGTGCATGTGGGTGCGTGTTTCTCTCACACATTAATGTTTCTCTCTTCCTCCCCCCCCTCTAAAAATAAATAAGTTTTCAAAACCTGAAAAATTAAAGAATAGCATTGCATATGTTATTTAGAAATATGGAGGTAAATACTAGAGGAAACAGTTTAACAAATTGAAAATATATGCCTAGAGGAGCAGGATGTAGATTAGGGATAGGCTGCAGGGCTGCTGATTTATTATTATTATTTTTTAAGGCTGCTTTTTGTAAAACTATTTGGTTTCCTTTTTGGAACTGAGTATGTTGTACCATGAAAAACATAATTTTAATATAATTTACAACATTTTAAAAGAAGGAAGTCATAGTAGTAGTTATGGCCAGAAATAATAAAGGCCTAAAGCAGGAAGAAGGAAATAAATCAAGATCTTAGGCAGGTAGAATTTGTTTTGTTTTTTCCTGGTTTTGCTTTCCATGGTCTCTGTTACCCAAGGTCAACCATGGCCTGAAAAAATTAAATAAAAAATTCCAGAAAGGAATTCCTAACTTTTAAATTGCCTGCCTTTCAGAAATTGTTCTGTTTCACTCAAGACATGAATCATTTTTGGTTTAGGGTATCCACAGTGTACACACCTCAGGCGTGTGTCACTTACTAGCCCTCTCAGTTACTGTTGAAGTGCTTTTGTTCAAGTAATCCTTATTTTACTCAATAGCCCCAAAGCACAGGAGTAGTGATGCAGGCAATTCAGATATGCCAAAAGAAGCCATAAAGCAGCTTCAAGTGAAAAAGTATCCTACATGTGTCCCCGAAAGCCCCCACAGCCCATTGTTTTGGGGTTGGGGGAAGGAAATAATACAGCTTTTAAGATACCTTGCGTATCTATGGCTGGTAGCTAGTTTCTTATGAAGTCCTTGTGGCCACTGCTTGGTGCCATGGAGATGGGAGGAACTTTGATCACAGAGTGAAGGCAGAGAGCTCAAGGGGCCTGTGTGAGATTTCACCTGGTGGCCACTGCAACACATCCTCCTTTAAGATTTAAATGAAAAGCAGTAGCCATTTGGTGTGCAGGGCCATGTGGTTTGAAAGACTGCAGAGGGACCCCACTAGTCTACCATGAGGTCTGGTGTGGAAGAGGCTGCTGTTCGCCACAAAGGAAGGAGCGTGTTAGAGAAGCATGAGGAACCAGCAGGTCGTAGCGGCCATGTGAGAAGTGGTCATGTAGTTTGCAGTCAGGATCCAATCATACTGGCCTAGGCATGTTGCTGTTTTGACCTTGCTTGCTCCAGCTGACTCTGAAGCCACCAAGGACTCTGCCTTGCAGACTCGAAAACTATCTGGACTCTTGGAACTTGGGACTTGCAGAGAGGACACTCTCTTAAGGTCTTGTGCCTTTCCTGGACTTTACCATGATCCAGTGTGACATAGCACATGATTTTCTGGACTATTATATGGAGGCTAATGACATAGTACCCCTGATCCTGAAGGAGAGAGCCGACAGATAAGGAATGGGGAACTATTGGGTTGGGTTTGGCTTAGAGCCTTTTGGGGAGTAAGGGAAGTGTTGGGTGTCCTGGGAAAACAGGACTGAGCAGGACTGATCATAGTCCCCCCAGGTTGGAATATTATAAATAAAGACCTGTTTTTCTCAGCACTAGTTATTGGGTCTTACACAAAGGAGCCACATGAACAAGCTTCCTTTTGCTTGGTAACAACTTTGGCAACCCAAATGACACTAAGGGAACCTGTAGTCAGGTTCTAGCCATGTCAGGCAGACCGACCACTGGAGCATGGCTGCTGGGATTTCCCAGCCTTAGGGAACTGCCTTGCAACCCAGCTCAGGGTTCCTGTTGTTAGGAATGCCACAATGGTGTAAGAAAACAGGCTGGGGGTGGGAGGAAACCTCTAGCCGCTGTGAGCCAAACCCACATGCATGTTGGGGATCGGACACTGAGCCACATGGGCATGCTGCCAGTTTGGGTGAATCACGTGAATGCTCTGCCATGGAGGATGAGTCGTGAGTGTTTGGCCCTCTTGTGGGTGGTACATGTGCTTCACCATCTTGGATGGTGCCGCCTATGAGGCCATCCTGCAAGTAGGCAAGGTGGAGAGGGAGATGTGCTCTTCAGGTGATGTGCTGTGTGAGCACTACACAGGTCAGGTGGTCTGTGCAACTGGGTTCTGATAGGGATGGCTCTGGTTCTGCGGACCAAGAATGACCATCCAAGCTCTGTTTGCCATGGCCCCCTGTCCAATGGGGATTGGTTTGGGAGCTACAAACAGGGCTCTGAGGGAGCAATGCGTAGACTTAAAGGCACCATTAAGGAAACAGGTCAGGAAGAGAGACTCTAAGAGGAGGTGAAAGCCTAAGCCTCGGGAGGCCACTAGCCAGAGGTCACTGTTTAGCACTCTGGCTCCACATGTGGGTCCCCATGAGGCCAGGGTTGGATAAGGAGCATCAGACTGTTGAGAGGCCACAGTTTGGATGACCACAGTCCACAGCATAGGCTGGCAATGGATGAGATCCCAAAGTTTATTTGTGAAATGGGGTTTTGGCTTCAAGTTTTGTTTGTGTGTTCTCAGGTTGCCTGGATTTTTCTGTTCATTGTTTTTTGGGCCTGCGGTACTTCTGGTCCGACAAGGGCTATCCTGTGTTGGTTCCTAGGGGGAGCCCTATGGGTAGAATTCTTGTGGACTGGAACAGGTACAACCATTTTTCAGTGAGTAAGGAGTTGTTGAATTTTTCTGACAGCACTGTTTGGCCTACGTATGCTTTGGTCTATGGAGATAGATGGCTTGTGTATGGTTCCCTAGCTTACAAAACCATTGTGGAGTTGGAACTGTATTGCCTACGGTTTGGGCTGTGGGACAACACTGTATATGTCCAGGCATTCAGGTTGTTGCAGGACAGGGTGTTTTGCAAGGTCTTTTTCTGAACCTTTGCAAGGTTCAGAAAGCTGCCAGAATGTCCCTGCAAATCGAGGAACTTTTAGTGGAAGGTCAATGCCAACGGGAAAGGGAAAGGTGGACCTGCCCTCTGGAAGGAGATTTGAAATTCCTCTTCTGGAAAAGGACTGTGAACCCCAAAACACGGTGACAATGTTTCTGTTACTTTATGCCTGTGCTTGTAAAGCTAGCAACTTTTTTTTTTTAGCTGCCAGATACTGAATTTGACTATGGTTCTTCCTAGTGTGAAAAAGAACAAGGATGGAAAGTGTATTGCAGTTAAATCTGGATGGGTAAGTATATGGAAAGGTTGTGAAAGTTTTTAAACTTAAGAAAAGAAGGCCCTGGCTGGTGGCTCAGTGGATAAGCACTGGCCTGCGAACCCAAAGGTCACTGGTTTGATTCCCCAGCCAGGGCACATAACCAGGTTGCAAGCCAGGTCTCCAGCCCGGTCTGTAGCTGGAGGCAGGTGAAAGGCAGCCATACATTGATGTTTCTCTCCCTTTCTTCCTTTCTTCTTGCCTTTCTCTCTAAAAATAATGAATAAAATCTTTAAAAAAAAAAAAAAAAAAAAAAAGGAAAGGAAACCTCAGCTACTTGGGTTCTGACTTTATAGGAATGTAATGTGTTTTGGATCTTACTGTTCTGAGTTTTGCTCTGTTCTGTTCTAGAATGCTCTGTATGTGTTTTTCACTAGTAAGACCTAGGAAAGGTCACCTGTAACTGGTTGGGGAGAATGCCTTTGTCACTTAGGACCCAGGAAGGGTCATTCAGGACTGATGAGCATTCCAATCTGGGCAAGGGAGCATGTCTCTGCCAAGAGACTGGGACTGAAAGGGCATGTCTCTCTAGGAGGCCAGTGGATGTACTGTGAGAAAGTGCCTAGCTCTGTGTTCCAAATTACTGCTCTATTTATGCTCTGAAAGGAAAATTGAGGTTTCCTAGGGAAAGGGAAAACTTCACATCTAGAAAAGTGAACAAAAGAAAGTATAAGGCATGGAGATGCAATTTTAGTGAAGATTAGAAAGACAAGGATTTTTCTTCATGCTTTACATTTTTCTTCCTACCTGGTCCCTCCAGAATTTGGCATTTTGAGGGAGTGAATGATGACTCCGTGTTTCTTTGCATAAAAGAAATAGTAAGACCAGTTTTTAATAGGGGTTTTAATCAACCAAAAAAAATTTTTTTTAAGATTTTTATTTATTATTTTTAGAGAGAGGAGAAGGGAGAGAGGGAGAGGGACATCAATGTATGGTTGCCTTTCACCTGCCTCCAGCTACACCTGGCTGGAGACCTGGCTTGCAACCTGGTTATGTGCCTTGGCTGGGAATAGAACCAGCAGACTTTGGCTTTGCAGGCCGGTGTCTTATCCACTGTGCCACCAGTTAGGGCTAATCAACCAAAACTTTGACTGGAATGTAATTCCTGAAGGAAGCATGCCTGGGCTCTGGTTGTCACCAGAAAGCCCCAAGGAACTGGGATTGACTGTCAAAACTAGTAAGAGCCCACAAGAAAAAAAGCCTGATACCCTGGCTGCTGGCACAGTGGATAAGGCTCTGCCCTTATGTGAACCCAAAGGTCACTGTTTCGATTCCCAGCCAGGGCACATAACCAGGTTGTAAGCCATGTCTCCAGCCTGGAGGCAGGTGAAAGGCAACCATACATTGATGTTTCTCTCCCTCTCTGACTCTCTCCCTTCCCCTCTTTCTAAAAATAATAAATAAAATCTTTATCAATAAATAAGAAAGGGAAAAAAATCTGATACGTTGGTTGGTTGTGCAATTTGTGGTAATCTTTCCAGGGAAGGAACAAAGGTTGCTTTCCTGAAAGATGGCTAGGAGGAACCTTAAGGCTCAATGGAAAACCTCCAAGACTTGAAAGAAGCAGGTGTGGGGCTCGGCTTCTGTGCTCTCAAGGGCGGACTAAAGAGTCAGTCTAAAGGCTCCCTATGAGTTCCAGCAAAGCAGATTAAAAGATTGTATGTGATCAATTGCTGTTCTTATTGTGTTTATGTAAACAAACAGGAAAATTAAAACTGGACTTAATGCAGCCCCTTTAATGACAATGAGGGTGATCTTAAGATGAATTGTGATTCAAGGAAAGACAATGCTCAGTGATAGACAATACACTGGTGTGGCTAACTATCTTTAAAATGTGTTTTCATTTGCAAGTTGAACTGGACTTGTAACATCATCAGAGAGGCTAAATTTACAGGCAAGAGGGATCTGTCAAATTGCCACTGTTAAATGTAATACCAGCAAGGGCCTTGCAACTGGATGTTTTCCCCAAAAGACAGACTTGTGGACTCAGAGACTGGTTTACGTTTGTATGAATTAACACGTATGTTCTTCCTTCTGTTTTCGTAGGACAGGGCAAAAGCCTATGATCTCATTTCCTGAGTGATTGATTGGTTATCTATAGGCCTTATTTAAGAAGTCCATCTTCATCACCACCTCCTGAGACTCAACAGTTGGGCTGAACTAAGTGGTCAGGTTGGTAAAGTATGGGGCAGTCTGTGGGCTTCACTTTAAAACTGGCTTCCTTTTCTAACCTAATGGCTTACACAGAAAGGGCCCAGAGGTCTAAAAGGAGGGAATCCTAAGGTATTCCCCTCAGCCCAAGCTAAGTGTAGTGGGCAAAAGGGCTTTTCCCCACCCACCGTCCTCCAGAGAAGCCACTCTTTTCCTAATGTGGGACATTGAAGAACTGGTCCCTGTCTTTGTCATTTAGTGGTTATGGTTCTAACTGTGCCTTCTAACCCTCTTGCCAAATTTGTTGCCCCCAGATTATGACAAGGATGCCAGCTTGTCCAGCAGTACGAACCCTTGGAAACTGAGCATGCTGCTCCCCTGGGATAGCCAACTGACCTGGACTCTGCAAGGTCCTTCCCTGTGCGTGAAGGCCATGCTTGTCCCCACACCCCCACTCTGTTAGGAATCCCTGGACCCAAGGGTAGGTAGGGTGATGACCATGTCCAGCAGGAAGCAACTTCAGAAGTTCACGAGACCTTCATCCATCGGCCTTTATAAGATTACAAAGGGTCCAAAGTCTAAAAGGAGGGAATTATAATTGGGGTCCTCCATAATCCCCACAGCCCATTGTTTGGGGGATGGGGGAAGGAAATAATACAGCTTTTTAAGGTACTTTGCATACCTATGACTGGTAGCTAGTTTCCTAGTTATGCAGATAGTGGTAGCCACTGGCTGGTGCCAGGGAAATGGGAAGAACTTTGACCATAGAGTGATGGTGGAGAGCTCAAAGGGCCCGTGCGAGATTTTGATGGGTGGCCACGACTGGTCCCTATACCCAATGCGTCACAGGCTGCAGTTAGGATTTAAATGAAAAGTGGCAGTCATTTCGCATGTGGGGCAATGCGGTTTGAAAGAGTGCAGAGGGACCCCCACCAGTCTGCCATGAGGTCTGATGTGGAGGAAAGCTGCCATCTGCCATGAGAAGTACAATGGAAGGAGCATGTTAGAGTAGCATGATGGACCAGCAGGTTGTAGCAGCCATGTGAGAAAAGGCAGCTATGCAGTTTGTCAGGATCCAGCCATGTGGCCTAGGTCAGTGAGAAAACAAGCATGCACCCTGGCTGGTGTTACTCAGTGGATTGAGCACCAGCCTGTAGACCGAAAGGTTGCTGGTTTGATTCCCAGTCAGGGCACATGCCTAGGTTGTGTGCCAGGTCCCCAGTGAGGGCCATGTGAGAATCAACCAATCCATATTTCTCTCCCACATCATTTCTCTTTTTCTTTCTCCCTCCCCCTTCTCTAAAATTAAATAAATAAATATTTTAAAAGAAAGCAGTCATGCCGCTTCTTTGATTGTGCCTGCTCCAGGTGACTTAGAAGCCACCAAGGATTCTGCTTTGCAGACCTGAAATCTATCTGGACTCTTGGAACTTGGGACTTGCAGAGAGGACACTCTCTTAGGTCTTGTGCCTTTTCCTAACTTCCCCATGATCCAATTTAACATGGCACATGATTTTCTGGACTATTGTACAGATGTTGATGACATTGTACCCAGATCCTGAAGTAGAGAGATAACAGATTAGGAATGGGGAACTGTTGGGTTTGGGGTTGGCTTATAGCCTTTTTGGGAGCCAAGTAAGTGCTGGGTCTCATGGGAAAAAGAGGGCTCTGAGCAGGAGTGCTCATTGCACCCCCAGGTTGGAATATTGTAAACAAAGACCTGTTTTTCTCACCACTAATTATTGGGTCTTACACCAAGGCACCATGTGAACAATTCCCCTTTTGCTCAGTAACGTATGGCCCTGGCAAAGCAGCTCAATTGGTTGGAATGTCATCCTCATGTACCAAGGTTTTAATTCAATCCCTGGTCAGGGTAGTAAAGAATCAACCACTGAATGCATAAATGAGTGGAACAACAATTGATATTCCTCTCTCTAAAAAAAAACAAAAAAAACAAAAGAACTATTTGTACACAAGTATTCAAGTATACATTTTGTCCTAGTGGGGGATGTATCTGGACTTATTTATACCACTGCTCAACCCTACTCTAACATCAATTTTAACAACTAATTTAAAAAGAGAAGATGCTCTAGCTGGTGGCTCAGTGGATTGAGCACTGGCCTGCAAACCCAGAGGTTGCTGGTTTGATTCCCAGCCAGGGAACATACCCAGGTTGCAAGCCAGGTCTCCAGTTGGAGGCAAGTGAAAGGCAACCATACATTGATGTTTATCTCCCTTTCTTCCTCCCTCCCTGTCTTTCTCTCTGAAAATAATGAATAAAATCTTAAAATAAATTTGGAGAAGACAAAGAAGCAAAACAAACAAACAAACAAACAAACAACAAAAAAAAAACAAAACAGTAACAAAATTTAAAGTGATAAGGTATGAATGTATAGGGAAAAAACACAGGATGTGTTAAACAAAACTTTTATAGCTGAAATCTTTTCTAAAAGGGTTCATTGAGCCAAATGGAGTCAGAAAAAGGACCAGGTCCTTGAACATGAATTCTAAACCACCAACAGCAGCGCTAGATGGAGAAAAAAACATATTCACAATCTTAGGGTTGACTTTTATGCAAACAGTTTGGAAAAGAAAGCTATCAGTTGTTTTGAAAGAATTTAATAGGCTATACATAGTGGGAGGTGAAACTGGGGCTAGTTCAGACTCCATAAGCAAGCAGCATTTGCTACTTAGGATTGGTTGTGGGCGGCTGTCAGGGAAGTTCAAGTGTAAACAAGAAGTTGAACTGCTTGGTAGTCAGCTACTTAGCTATTCTCTTTAGATAATGCAGTGGAAATAGCCACCTGGAAGTTAATTCAAAATTCTAGCATACACTTAGGAATATAAGTAGTCTTTTTTTTTTTTCTTCATTTTTTCTTTTGTTTTCAATGTGTGGTTGCCTCTCACGTGACCAACCAGGGGTTGACCCACAACCCAGGCATGTGCCCTGACTGGGAATCCAACCAGCGACTCTTTGGTTCACAGGCAAGGAGCTCAATCTACGGAGCAACACCAGCCAGGGCAGTAAATAGTCTTTTGTTGGTTATGAGATGTTAATGGAATCTCATGTGTCTTTTCCTTCCACCCGCAGGTCTGCTAATTTAATTTAGAACTTCTCAGAATTTTCTTCTCTGTCATAGATAGGGTTCAGTGTTATGCATGGTTTCAGGCATCCACTGGGGGTCTTGGAACATTTCCCTGCATATAGGAGTGGTGGGAGCTATTGTATCTGATTGACCCTAAGGCTCAGGAAACTGGAAGGGTGGGCCTGTGGGGTTGTGAGGAAGGTAGGGCCCTTGATAGAAAATAAAAACAAAAACAAACAACCAAAAAACAGATAAAGCAGATAATGGAGAAAAGAAAAGAGAACTCTGGCTTGGGATGTGTTGAGTTTGAGGAACCAATAGGACAGTTAGGAAAAGACCAGCCAGATGGAACTAAGCAAGGGTTTACATCTGCCTCAGGAAGGGATGGGTGTTTGGCAGGGCACTGCTCCATATGGCACAGACCACAAAAACAGACCCTGCTGATTGAGCTCATGACATAAACTGCCCTGTGGAGATCTGTGTAGGGAAATGTGCTATGCTTCTGCAGGCAGTGTTATTTCTACAGCTAAGCAGTCACAGTTGACTTATACCAGTAGCTACTCTGATGTAGATTTCTGGAAACTACACATTTTAATTTCTGCCCTTTATTATTATTTATTCAAATGGTGGGAGAGAAAATACATTAAACTATAAATTTTACTAAAATTATGATTAAAATTTGAGAATTCAGTGAAAGTGTTACATGTGCTGGAACAATTGGGAAAAGGAATTGGTGAGGAAGTGTGAAATTCAGATGCACAGAGGAAAAATACACTTCTGGCAGGGGGCAATTCTGGAAATTAGAAGGATGTGGTCCACTTGAGGCCTGCTGAGAGTTAGGCACTGAAGACTGGAAAGGAAGAGTAAACTCAGAAGAGTTTTGTTGGCAACAAGATTTAATGAAAGTATTAGAACAGAAAACTGATAGTTGTGTTAACTTTGTCCATTTTTAAATTTTTAACATTTTCAGGACAAGGTGTTCAAATATTATGTTAATTGGTTACATTTTAAATTTGAACAACAAAAATAGAGGACATCTGCCCTGGTTGGGTAGTTCACATGGTTAGTGTTGTTCCAATGAGCCAAGGTTGTGGGTCAGGGCACATACAAGAAGCAACCAAAGAATGAAACGTGGAACAACAAAATCAATGTTTCTCTCTCTTAAAAAAATAAAAATAAAAATAAATAAAGGACATCTACCAAGGAGGAGTCACATTATAAGTTTTTCTTTTAAATATTGTAAAATTAATGTACAAGTATAATCACTATAGAAAATAAACTAAGGGCCCTGGCTGGTAGCACAGTGGGTAAGGTGCCGGCCTGTGAACCCAAAGGTCGAAGGTTTGATTCCCCAGCCAGGGCACATAACCAGGTTGAAAGCCAGGTCTCCAGTCAGATCTGTGGCTGGAGGCAGGTGAAAAGCAACCATACATTGATGTCTCTCTCCCTCTCTGCCTCTCTCCTTTCCCCTCTTTCTAAAAATAATGAAATAAAATCTTTAAAAAAAAAAAGAAAGAAAATGAACTGAATTACTGAATTTCATTTAAAAATTTTTTTCGTTTTGAAGATTTTATAATTTTCAGAAAGAGTGGAAGGGAAAGAGGCAGAGAGGGTGAGAGACATCAATGTATGGTTGCCTTTCACCTGCCTCCAGCTACAGACCTGGCTGGAGACCTGGCTTGCAACCTGGTTATGTGCCTTGGCTGGGAATTGAACCAGTGACCTTTGGGTTCGCAGGCCAGCACCTTATCCACTGAGCCACCAGCCAGGGCTGAAAATTCTATTTTAAAAAAGAAAAGAAAACCAACCATAATTCCACCTCTCCAGGGTAAGCATTGTTCTTTATTTGGGGAGGCCCTCAGTATTGTATTTATTGATTGATTTTAGAAAGAGAAACACTAATTTGTTATTTGACTTATTTATGCATTCATTGGTTGATTCTTTTGTTTTTTAAAGGTTTGGTATTTTTCTTTTTAGAGACAGAGGAAGGGAGGGACAAAAAGAGAAAGAGAAACATTGATGTGAGAGAGGAACATCTATGGGTTGCCTCTGTCCTGACAGGTAACCAAACTCACAACCCAGGCATGTGCCCTGACCAAGAATAGAACTGCTGATCTTTCACTTTTGGGGAGATGCCCAACATGAACCATACCAGTCAGAGTTCATTAGTTGATTTTTTTTTTTTAAGATTTTAGTTATCATTTTTAGAGAGAAGGGAAGAGAGGGACAGAAACATTGATTTGTTAGAGATACATTGGTTGCCTCTCACACACATCTAACCAGGAACCTGGCCTGCAACCTAGGCATGTGCCTCGACTGGGAAATCAAATCGGTGGCCTTATGATTTACAGGTAGTGCTCAACCCACTGAGCCACACCAACCAGGGCTCATTGTTGATTCTTCTGTGTGCCCTGACCGGGAATCAAACCAACAACCTTGGCATATCAGGGTGTTGCTTTAACCAACTGAGTTACCTGGCCAAGGCTGAAGAGGCCCTTACTGCTTATTTTGGGGCTCTAGTTGATAATCTGTGTTCACAAAACTCCACCTCTAGCTTCCACTTCCAGCTTCGAAATTTCCAACTGTGGCACCAACTGGTGTGACTCAGTTGGATGGACATTGTCCTACAAAGTGAAAGGTAGTTTGATTCCTGATCAGGGCACATGCCTGTGTTTCAGGTTCAGTGCTGGTTGGGGCATGTATAAGAGGCAACTGATGGATGCTTCTCTCTCACATTAATGTTTCTCTCCCTCTCTTTCTTCCTACCTTTCCTTTTCTCTCTAAAAATAAAAAAAAAGCCCTGGCTGGTGGCAGGGTGGATAAGGCGCCTGCCTGTGAACCCAAAGGTTGCTGGTTGGATTCCCCAGCCAGGGAAACATGACCAGGTTGCAAACCAGGTCTCCAGCCAGATCCATAGCTGGAGGCAGGTGAAAGGCAACCATACATTGATGTTTCTTTCCCTCTCTTCCTTCCCTTCTTTCTGAAAAATAATAAATAAAATCTTTCAAAAATAAAAAAATAAAATCTTAAAAACAACTTCCAGGCCCTGGCTGGTAGCACAGTGGATAAGGTTCTGGCCTGTGAACCCAAAGGTTGCTGGTTCAATTCCCAGCTAGGGCACATAACCAGGTTGCAGGCCAGGTCTCCAGTTAGATCCATAGCTGGAGGCAGGTGAAAGGCAACCATACATTGATGTCTCTCTCCCCTCTCCCTTCCTCTTGCTCTAAAAATAATAAATAAAAATTAAAAAAATAAAAAGCAACAATTTCCAACTGTTCTGGATGGCTCTCAAGGGTGGTTTTTATGGTTAACGCTGAGCCCATCACTGAATGTCCCATTCTAGATCTCCACCAACACCAGTGTTGGGAGTCCAGCCCATATTGGCCCCAAGTGCTGAAATGATTATGGTATTCTTGTGGACTATTAGATGTTTTTGAAATACCAAAAATTTTCCAAAATTTGTTTCTTAATGTTGTATTCCTTTTATAAAGAGGAGAAGGTGGGGGGATAGTGAGAATGAGAGTGAGAGAGAGAGAGAGAGAGAGAGAGACAGAGAGAGAGAGAGAAAGAGAAATTGATTGCTCCACTTTCTCATGTATTCATCGGTTGACTCTTGTGTATGCCCTAACTGGGGTCAAACTCACAACCTTGGTATATTAGGATGACATTCTAACCAACTGAGCTACTGGACAAGGGCCTTAATTTTTAAATTTATTTTTATTATTATTACTAAACATTCTTTTTAAAAAAGATTTTATTTATTATTTTTAGAGAGAGGAAGGGAGGGAGGAAGAAAGGGAGAGAAACATCAATGTACGATTGCCTTTCAATTGTCTTTTGCTGAGGACCTGGCTGGAGACCTGACTTGCAATCTGGGTATGTGCTCTGACTGGGAATCAAACCAGTGACCCTTGGGTTCGCAGGTCAGTGCTCAATCCACTGAGCCACATCAGCCAGGCCTCTTTATTATTATTATTTTTGTTTCTTACTCTTTTTGAAGCCTTTACTCTTTGTGTAGAGTACCTGCTCTATTGGTAGGTATCTAGCCCTGCAAATGTCAATCCAATTAGTCACCTAGTCTGTGCCTCTCAAATCTGTCTGCCTGTCTCCACTGATCTTGTTACATTTGAGGCCCTTGGTATCACTGCCACAAACAACTGCAGTTCCCTCTTAGGTGGCCACTCCAAGCATTACATGCTCTGGCCAGGATGATCACTTCTTTGTCCATTTCCATCTCTTATTTTCTGCCTCACAACCCCTACTTTTTAGCCACACGTCCTGAATTTACCAAGTCTGCCCTGCTGCTCCTTCTGCCTACAAAGTTCATGTCTCCATTTCTCTGCCACATCATAATCAACTCAAATGCCAAGTCCTCTGAGGTTTCTCCTAATCCTCTCAGAAGAAATGTATATTGGAGGAAGATGAGCTCCCTTCTCTGCTAGGTGATTAGAGGATGGTTTGTATAAGTGGCCTCCGATCTAGAATTTACCTTTTCCTGGGGATGTACTTCTTACCTCAAGGTAAGAAGAAAAAGAGAAAAGGTCTGGTATGGGCATTCATGGACATCTAGCAGTCTGGCCCTGTTGAACAGTCTGGGAAGGATATTCTGGGATCACTGAAAATCTTCAACCCAAGAGAGACAAGTTAATATGGAGAAAATTATTATCAGTGTACTTCTGATTAAATTAAATAGTCAAACAGATTTTGGAGTATGTTGTTATAATCTGCTTGCAGAAGCAGCTCAAATGTCCTCACTCTCCAAGCACAGTCATTGCTGTCTTCTTACTGTGCACTCTGGTCAGCACTTAAAATATAGAAGTATGATTTTTTAATTTAATTTTTTAAATCTTTATGGTTGCTTTATTCAGAAGGTTGGCAATCTGAGAAGATGGTGGGTTTTGTACCCTAACAGACCATCTTAAATTCCACTGTAAACTGATCCTTTTGGTAAGAAAAACTGTAGGTAAGGCATTTGGAATTCATGGAAAAAGTTAATTGGATAAAAGCTGCAGCATTCTTTCCTGGGAGTCCTGGGCGGTGCTCTTTGTGCCCTGGAGTACAATGGCTCAGGTACCATCTTGATTGCCTGCAGTCCTCAGGAGGCTGGCAGGGAAGATAGGTGAGGAGGAGGCTTCCGCAGTCTGGAGAGACAGAGAGGATTCCAATCCTCTCTCCAAACCTCACAGAAACAGGGTTAGGATAGCCCTGGTAAAGCTTCTGCTGTCCACTGCTCCCCTAGTCACAAGTCTCAAGAGGCCAGAGGAGAGGAAGAAGTAGAGAATGTCCCTGTATAAGCCCCCAAAATGTTAGGGTGGTCCATGACACAGGCTGTGAAAGAATTTCCAAACAGAAGAAAAGTGTAAAGAGTAAAGTTTTAGTCTCCTGTCCAAGAAAGGAGAGGGGCATGGTGTCAAGAAATACACCAGCCTTTTTTCTCTTTTTTAAAAAAATCCTCACTGAGGATATGTTTATTGACTTTAGAGGGAAGGGAGAGAAATATCCATTTAAGAGAGAAACATCAATGGGTTGCCTCCCATATGTGCCCCTATGGAACCTGAAACCGAGTCATGTGCCCTGATCCTGGTGGGATTGAACTGTGACCTTTTGATTTAAGGGGCTACATTGACCGAGCCACCTTGACCAGGGCATTTGTCTCTTATTTTCTCAGGAAAGTCTGTCTTATTTTTTCCCCTTATAGAAACCAACAAAGAGCCCTGAATAATGTAGTTGCTAGTAAAGACGATTTGAAGGAATGATGTCTCTTTAATAGGTATGAGCTTCCAAACAATTTTCTAAGTTTACATATTATCCTTTCCAGCAAGCACCTAGAAAGAAGCACCACACTCTTTTCAGCATTAAACTGAAGGGGTGAGCAAGGATGGGGCTCAAGTTATCCTGCAGTAGAACCCCTGCTTGGGGAAGGTCTTGAGGTTACTTACCGCCAACCCCTCCTCCCATCTGCTCTACCCGCGCATCCCCGGGCGTGGCCGAGCGCGGCGCCTTTAAGAAGGGGGCGGAGCACAAGTGGAAAGACAAAGCCCCTGGCCGCGCGCTCTCCCCACCCCCCCTTCCAGCATACCACACGGACAGTGGTTCCCGGATGTCGGTGTCGCCGTCGGTGACAGATGGCGCAGCGTCTGTCTGTGTTAGGGGGATTCTCTAGGCTGACCTCCTTAAATTCCCGACTTTACAGTTCCTCGCCATCCCCACTTTCAACTGCAAAGCTGGAGGCCCGCACGCTTGTCACTGGCGCTTACATAACGTGACCTTTCACCTCTTCGTACTGCCCTCTAGTGCGCTGCAACCCAACTACGCGGTCGGCGGAGATGGCGGGACTAAAGCGCAGAGCGGCAGCTCCTCTGAGCGAATAGACTGTGAGCCCAGGCCCGCTCTCCGCCTATTGGAGCATTCGCCACCGGCGCAACAGGGGAGCAAGTTAGTGTGTGTGCTGGCCCGGCGCGGGGGAGGAGGGGAATCTCCCGCCATTTTTCAATAATTTCCTCCTGTGCAGCTGAAGAGTAGTGACTGCGGAACGCGGGGACCGGTAGCGAAGGTTGGCTGGAGGCTGTCAGGCGGCGCCTCGGTGTTCGTTGGAATTCTGCGCTCTTGCGTCCCATTCCATGGCCCTTGCGCGGCCACGCCAGTAGTGAGGGAGCGGAGTTCGCGCCGCCCTCTCACCCCTCCCCTCCCCCACCTTACCCCCGGGAGCCAAGCGCTAGCTCCGGGCTGCCGGGCCTAGTGTTGCGTCGCGGGCTCGTGGAGCAGCCGTCGTCTTCCCGGCTGCCGCCGCCACCGCGATGGCGCCTCTCCTGGGCCGCAAGCCTTTCCCGCTAGTGAAGCCGCTTCCCGGCGAGGAGTCGCTCTTCACCATCGCGCACACGCAGGAGACCTTCCGCACTCGGGAGTATCCTTTTTTACTCGCGCTGGCCAGGCCGCTCGCGGGGTGGGGCGGGGTGGGCCGGGGGTTCGTCGGGCTGGGGGTGCCAAGCTGCCCGCGCCGGTGGCAGCTGTCAGGATGCCCGACGCCAGCGACCCTAAAATCTGAGCCCGCGCCCGCGGTTTTGGGGGGCGGGCGGAGTTGCGGACCGGCTCCGTTCAGGGCGCTGCGGCGCTCCGCGCCGTCCTTCCCTTCCCCGGCTCCGCACTTTGTGCCCGGGCCTTGCGGTGGAGGAGCGACCCCCTCCCCCCCCGCCCCGCACCCACGGTGACTGGCTTTAGGCCCAAGTACCACGGGGAGAGGGGTTTTCTTTGCTTTGTTTCTTTTTAAGTTAAACCTTCAACTTAAGTTTTTGAAATTGTACCCTTGTGGTCTCGTGATCCGGCTTGTACAAGTCTCCACTGCGTTTTACCCCAGTCTGTCGGGGCACTTGAGCTTCTCTTCCCGAGTGGACTTGAGGCTGTTGATGAACTGACAGCATCGTGAGGCCCAAAACCAAGAATAAAGAACCAGACTTAAAGGAAAAGAAAAAAAGTTACCTTGGAGGAGCTGTTGCCTTCTTTCTTTGGGCAACCACAGGTTTGAAATTTTGACGATTTGGAAGGAGATTGTTGTTTGTTTTTATGTAAAATTGTAAACAGATACCAAGACATACTTAATAGTTTTTAGATTTAGGAGCTTGAGGTTGATGTTTCAGCATTCTCTCTAATAATTGTTGCACAAGCTTGGTCATTTGGTTAAAAGTCGTACGACTTTTATTTATATATTTTTATGAATGTCATTTGAGTCCTTTTTGATGGCTTAAGTGTAAAAAAAGTTTTTGAATCAGGTTTTCTTTAATGTACAAAAAACTTTAACGGCCAATGCATTTAGTTTTTTCCATCCTTTCCCTTTGAAAGGATTTTTTTTTTCTTTCTCAAACTTTTTAAAATCATCACCTGAAGACAGATTTTTACAGCAAGGTGAAGGGAGGGAAAAAAACATCGGTGTAACAGAGATACATATATTGTTTCCTCCAATGCATCCCAACCAGGACGGAACCCACTACCTAGGCATGTGATCTGAAGGAGGATCAAACTTGGAGTCACTTCAGTTTACAGGATGACACTCCAACCAACTAAACACCAGCCAGGCCAGAACTTGATTTCTTGTACTTTCTTACTGCTTTTGTATTGAGGACATGCCCGAATGGATATCATTTTATTTTATTCCTTTTTGATCATCCCTTTAATGTAATACTTTATCAGATAATCTCATTGTTAGAATGCAGTTTGTGACTGTTGAGTGTTGACATATTAAAGGAGCTGGAAACTGAGTCCATGCCATAAGAAGGCTCTTGAAATATAACTATAGCAACCTGGAGATGAATGGGTCTTGGAGAGATTCAGGTTTTCCAGCCTGCTTTGCCATTTGCCAGGTGGTCCTAGAGAATTGAGGTTGACATAGTGTAAATGATGAGTGTCAGAGGAATAGAATCCAGTGCTTTTCCTACCTCATCCCTGTAAATAGATCAAAAGAACACCAGCCCTGACTGGTGTGTCTCAGGCCTCCTCAAAATCGAAAGGTCACAGGTTCAATTCCTGCTCAGGGCACATGCCTAGGTTGAGGGTTTGGTTCCTGGTCTGGTTGGAGTGCATGTGATCACTGTTTCCCTCTCTTCCTCCCTTCTATTCCAAATAAATAAATAGAAATTTAAAAGATAATAGTGCTATTCCTTTCCTTTAATGATGTCACTTTTGTGTCAGTTTGTGGTATAATGTTCATTTAGGGGTGGGTCGAGGGTGGTAATCAGGTTCTTTTTCTCATTCTGTTGGGACTTATGTATTGCTTTGGAGAAGTACTGTAGCCCTTCTGAATAGAGCGTATTCTAAAGGTACCCTACTTAAAAAAAAAATCCAAACATTGGTGGAGTAAAAAAATTGTAGGATCTGCCATGTCGTTTTCAAATGTCATTCAGATATCTTGTGAGCAGTTGATGGTTACTCATGCTATTATTAACAGATACTAATTTTTCAGGTCTGATTCTAAATCAGTATTAAGAGATAAGTTCTAAGTCTGTAATAGGTACTGAGCCATGTAAAAATGGCTTTAGCTACCTAATTTAAAACTGACAGCATAGGCTTTATCATATTTACTGAAATCATTGAAATGTAATTATGTATTTGAAGAGTTCTTTTATTTTTATATTTGAGAGATTTTATTTATTTTTAGAGAGAGGGGAAAGGAAAGAGAAAGAGAGGAAGAGAAACATCAATGTATGGTTGCCTCTCACATGCCTCTAACTGGGGACCTGGCCCTGCAACCTAGGCGTGTGCTGTGACTGGGACTTGAACCTGGACACCCTTTGTTTCAGAGGCCTGTGCTCCATCTGCTGAGCCACACCAGCCAGGGCTGAAGAGTTCCTCTTAATGATGACAGTTGAAAACAAGCCTCAAACTTTTTTAAAAAAGATTTTTAAAAAATACTTTTTAAAGAGAGGAAGTGGGGGAGAAACATTGATTTTTGTTATACCAGTTATGTATGCATTCATTGGTTGAGTTTTTTTTTAATTTAATTTTATAGTTGTTGTATTACATCCATCTCCTTTTTGCTCCCCTCTGTCCCCCTCCCCCACCCACCCATTCCCCCCAGTCAGTCCCACCTGTTGTCCATGTCCATGGTTCCTTTATACTAGGTTCTTGTCTAAACTGCTCCCCTTCCTTGCCTCTTCCTTCCCCCTCCCCCCAAGCCCCTTCCCCCTGACTACTGAAGGCCTATTCCCTGTATTCATATATCTGGTTCTGTGAATTTTTTAAAAAGATTTTGTTTATTTTTAGAGAGAGAGAGTGAGCAAGGGAGGGTGAAAGAAAGGAAGAAAAACAATCAGTTGCCTCTGACATGAAACTGGTGACCTTTTGATTCATAGGCTGGCACTCAGTCTACTGAGCTGCACTGGTCTGGGCTCATTGGTTGATTCTTGTCTATATCCTGACCTGGGAGAGCACCTGCAACCTTGGTTTATTGGGATAACACTCTAAACCTTCTGAGCTACCTGGCCAGGGTAGAAGCCTAAAACTTTTTTTTTAAGATTAAAAACATGTTTTATTCATTATTTTTTAGAGAGAAGGGAAGTGAAAAGGAAAGGGAGAGAAACATCAATGTATGGTTGCCTTTCACGTACCACCAGCTACTGACCTGGCTGGAGATCTGGCTTGTAACCTGGGTATATACCCAGACTGGAAATTGAACCAGTGACCTTTGGGTTCACAGGCCGGTGCCTAGCCACTGAACCACTAGCCAGAGCAAGAAGCCTGAAACTTTTAAAGTTGGGTGTTTGAAAAAAAAGGTTCATTAAAAAAATTCCCATACCAGTACTGACAGAACCCTTTTAACAGGGGAATTCTTTGTTTTTAAGATTTTAATTTATTTTTAGAGGGAGAGGGGAAGGGAGGAAGAAAGGAGAGAAAAATCTATATGAGAAACATTGGTTGCCTTGCACGACCCTCTTCTGGGGACCTGGCCCACAACCCAGGCATGTTCCCTGACCCGGAACTGAACCTACTACCTTTTGATTTGCAGGCTGATGCTTAATCCATCCGGCCTGGGTCAGGGGAATTCTTAAATTGTGTTATGTATTGGGGGAAATTGCTCATTTGGGAATGTCTACAAGTAGAAGCACTTCAAGGATGGTTTTAAACAATTGTGTGGTTAGCAGGTTGGCATAGTTCTTTATTAGGCTATTAGAGATTTTATAGAGGAGAACAAGTATGTGGTTGGGTAACAGCTGCATTTGAAATACTGTTATTTCCAGCTCTTAATTTATATTTTCAACTATGTTTTTAATAGGAATTGATACTTTAGTTTTCTAAGTACTACTTTTTGATTGCATGTCTATTCTGTAACAAATTACATGTTTTATTGACTTAAAGTTGTGTGTTAAAGGCATTATTGTACATATTTATTAAACTTACAGTGGTAGTTGGGAATGAGGTACATATTTAATGACTAAATGTTATGTATTGATCACTGTGCTTATTGTACTGTATCTTTGGATCTGCTACATTACTCTAGGGTAGTACTATAGGCAGGACACTGGGTCTTAGATTGTAAAGTTTCACTTTATCAAAATCAAGTCTTTTTTTTTTTTTTTTTTTTTTTTAAGATTTTGTTATTTTTAGAGAGGGGGCAAGGGAGGGAGGCAGGGAGGGAGAGAAAGAGAGAAACATTAATGTATTGGTTGCCTTTCACCCACCTCCAACCATGGACCTGGCTGGAGACCTGGCTTGCAACCTGGTTATATGCCCTGGCTGGGAATTGAACCAGCAACCTTTGGGTTTGCAGGCTGGTGCTTTATCCACTGAGCCACCAGCCAGGGCCTCAAAATCAATTCTTAAAAAAAAGTTTTTAAAAATGATTCTAGAGAGCCCTGGCTGGTAGCACAGTGGATAAGGTGCTAGCCTGCGAACCCAAAGGTCACACAGGTTCCATTCCCCAGCCAGGGCACATAACCAGGTTGCAAACCAGGTCTCCAGTCAGGTCTGTGGCTGGAGGCAGGTGAAAAGCAACCATACATTGATGTGTCTTTCTCCCTCTCTGCCTCTCTCCCTTCCCCTCTTTCTAAAAATAATGAAATAAAATCTTTTTTTAAAAAATAAATGATTCTAGAGAGAGGAAAAGGGAGGGAGAGAATTATTGATGACAGTCTGAGACAGACATTGATCTGTTGCCTCGTGTATGCCCCCTACTGGGGACCGAACCCATTACCCAGGCATGTGCCCTAAGCAGTAGTCAGACAAATCCCATTATCTTGTTTATGTGGTGAAACTGGCCAGGGCTATCAGAACCAATTCTTGATGTGATTATTTGACAATAGGGTATTACACTGGCTGTAGATAAGTCAATACTTTAAAAACATGCATTTTGTTTTTTTATTTTTAAATTGAGGGGAAGGGAGAGAAAGCGAGGGAGAGAAACATCACTGTGTGGGTTCCCACTCACTTGTCCCCAACCCGGGACCTGTTGATTCCCAGGCTGGCGCTCAATCCACTGAGCCACATCAGCCAGGGTCAAGAAAGGTTTTAAGGAGGAATTGAACCTGTATAATCTAAAAAGCAGCCTTGTAGATTAAAAATTTTGTTGTATTGCTAGTTTTTATAGCTCAGAAATAATCAGTTAACTTCTAGCTGATGTCATGAGGAAGGGCTGTTAGACTATGGCCTGAATAGCTTGACTTGTGTTTTAGGAGTTGGAGTTAGGTTGTTGCAAGACCAGATTTATTGGATAGGGGAATACTGGGCTCTTAAGTTGATTTTTATAATTTAATTTCTTTAAAGTACCTTGTGCTGTGGCTGGTGGCACAGTGGATAATGCTCTGGTCTTCGAATCCGAAGGTACTCGTTCAATTCCCAGCCAGGGCACATAACCAGGTTGCAAGCCAGGTCTCCAGCCAGCTCTAGCTAGAGGCAGGTGAAAGACAACCATACGATGAAAAATAAAAACAAAAAACAAAGACATAAAGTAACTTGTTAAACCACATAAGAGTTATTTTTTAACTTAATGACAAAATGTTCCAAAGAGAAAAATAGATTAAAAAGCAAATCTTGATACTTTGTCATCTCACTTAGAACTCTTAGGGTTATAGTTGTCCTTCTATAACCTCCAAACTTTTCTGGACCATTTCCTTTCAGGCTGTCAAGTACTTTATTGAAAGAAACAATCCTTACAAGGCTAAAGAGAACAAAGAAGCAGCGTATTGTGGTAAGGAGGTAGCCCTTGAACTGGTGAAAAAGATGTTTAATGAGATAGTCTAGAATTTACACAGCCTTTGGAGAATTGCTTTGACATTTTCACTGCAATTACACGTGCAGCAGTTGGTGGAATAAAAACTTCAATTGGCACTTGCTCTGAGTGGTTATTTGAGAGTGAGTGACTTATTTTGGTAATCTAAAATCTGAAATAGGATTTAGAGGCAGCTGACTCAATAGCCTTCTAGTCAGCTTTTTTTCCCTTTCATTTTCATTTTTTCCTCTTGCTTTTAATATAAATCAAAGTAATAACTAGAACAAAATTACATAAACTTAAAGATACTGAGTTTTAGGGGTTATAGGAATTTCAGTTTTACACTTGAAAGTTAATTTTCTTGTGATCACATTTGAAATAAATGTAAATGGGTAAAAAAGAAGAGACACATTTTTCTTATACTAAGACTCAGACTGAAGGAGTGGTCCCATTCTGCATATGCTTTCCTAGTGGCAGAAATAGCTGTAGGAAACCATGATGGCTTTTTTTCTTTTTTAAAGATTTTATTTATTATTTTTAGAGAGAGGAGAAAGGAGAGAGGCAGAGAGGGAGAGAAACATCAATGTATGGTTGCCTTTCACCTGCCTCCAGCCACAGACCTGGTTTGCAACCTGGTTACGTGCCCTGACTGGGAAATTGAACCAGCGACATTTTGGGTTTGCAGGCTGGCACCTTATCCACTGTGCCACCAGCCAGGGCCCATGATGGCTTTCTATGTTTCTTCCTGGAGGTGGGACCTATCATCACATCTGTTGGTCAAAGCAAGTCACGTGGCCAAGCCCAACACCTATGGGGAGAGAAAGTACCCCTTTAAGGATTTTATTTATTAGGGAGGGAGAAAGATGGAGAGAAACATCTGTGTGTGGGAGATACATTGATCAATTGCCTCTCACACCCTCCACTGGGGGGCCTGGCCCACAACCCAGGCATGTGCCCTGACTGCAAATTGAGCTGGTGACCTCTCATTTAGGAGGCTGGCACTCAATCCGCTGATCCACACCAGCCAGGACACTTATTTTTATTCTCACCTGAACATATGTTCAGCGATGTGAGAGAGAGAGAGAGAGAGAGAGAGAGAGAGAGAGACAGAGACAGATAGATGATGCTCCAACCAACTGAGCCACCTGATAAGGGCTATTTTTCCTCTTCACCTGAGGTATTGCAAACCACATGGCAATGGGTAGAGGTGTAGAATTCTCTAAATAGAAGGGAGGTGAATATTTGGAAATAATTAAATTACCATATTTCAAGATTTCAGGGGATGTATTTTGGGTGAAGTTATGATTATTTTTTTAAAGACTTACTATTTTTAGAGAGCAGGGAAAGGAGAGAGGCAGAGAGGGAGAGACCCATCAATGTATGGTTGCCTTTTTCACCTGCCTCCAGCTACGGACCTGGCTGGAGACCTGGCTTGCAACCTGGTTATGTGCCCTGACTGGGGAATTGAACCTGCCACCTTTGGATTTTTAGGCCGGTGCCTTATCCACTGAGCCACCAACCAGGGCAGGGAGGGGGGAAGTTACTTTTAGGTTGAGATCAGAAGGATGATTAGATGAAGAAAAAGTACTATTTTTTCTTTTCTTTTTTTTTTTTTTTTAATTTTATTGTTGTATTACATCCATTCCTTTTTTGCTCCCCTCTGTCCCCCTCCCCACCCACCCATTCCCCACAAAGTCCATCCCACCTGTTGTCCATGTCCATGGTTCCTTTATACTAGGTTCTTGTCTAAGCTGCTCCCCTTCCTTGCCTCTGCCTCCCCTCTCCCCCCAACCCCCTTCCCCCTGACCACTGTTGTTAGTTTTGTTCATTATTGTCCTGTAATGGGTGAGATCATATGGTATGTGTCCTTCACTGACTGGCTTATTTCACTAAGCATAATACTCTCCAGTTCCATCCATGTTGTTGCAAAGGGTAGGAGTTCCTTCTTTCTTTCTGCTGTATAGTATTCCATTGTGTAAATGTACCAACGTTTTTTGATCCAGTCATCCACTGATGGATACTTAGGTTGTTTCCAGCACTTGGCTATTGTAAATAGTGCCGCTATGAACATAGGTGTACATAGGTTCTTATGAATTGGTGTTTCAGGATTCTTTGGGTATAGTCCAAGTAGTGGAATTGCTGGATCAAAAGGCAGTTCCATTTTTAGTTTTTTAAGGAAACCCCATACTGTTTTCCACAGTGGCTGCACCAGCCTACATTCCCACC